>JBBPKE010000119.1:0-38654 GCA_038089095.1 Tylopilus orsonianus | reverse complement strand
CGGCTTCAGAATGGGGACTTACACTCAGAGACACATAAGGTGAATCTTCCTGGAATGAGGCTTGCACTTGCAAGGATTGCATCTGAGACCAAGTGCGAGGAAGATGAGCAAGGAATGGGTTTAGGGATTCAGCAGCTAGTACAGGAACTGTGCTAGTTGTGAGGTAGACTAAACGTAAGGAATTCCTATGCTAGCATATGAATATATGTAGGAAAGGGGTACTAGGGCTAGCGGGGCTAGGCCTGGTAGTGAAAGGAGTGACATGAATAGTAGTAAGGCATCAAGGAGGGGAGGGATCACTAGATAAGAGACTAGGGATCATAAAAGGATTACTCTTTACAAGATTGAATAGAAAGAGTAAAGAAGGACTTATAGTGACTAAGGCAAGGGTGGACTAGGAGATATAAGTCATAAGTAAGAGAAGAATAGAAATGGGGGCTTATGGGGACTAGAGCCAGTGGGGATAGGTGACATAAGCTAGGTCTTGAAGAAAACAGATAGGAGTTATGAGAGAAACGTAACAATCTATGACTATAAATATGTTATGATAGGACAGACACTACTATATATAGTTAGATACCAGTACATCTCCCCAATAGGTTACCACATAGGGGACCACAGCCTCATGGTCTGTGCATGGTGGTAGTTGGTATATAAGCCTGCCAATTGCCCAGCCAAAACCTCAATTCTAACTTATTGGATCTAATGCCTAATACTCTACTTCACTGAGCTCTGATGGTGACCTGGGATAAGTCCACCAAGGTGGTGAAGGTCATAGCTTGGCATGTACTGCCAGCCTAGTGGCTTGTCTGCTACAAATATAGGTAATTATGAGCATGTGATTCTTTTAAGAATCACATGCTTGTGTTACCACAACACTTAGTGTCATGTAAGTACATTAGGCAGCAATGTCATTACTAGGGACCCTAGTCCCCTTACAGGATGATAATACATCCGAGATTATTCAGATGAACACATTCTAGACATTGTCAGTCCCCAACTGTAATACATTAGAGTTGAGGGAGTTCTAACATTGTGCATTGCAAGTATATAAACTGTACCAGCATAGGAGACCTCATGTTCTGTTGTCACCTCCAGGGCTATTAAAAGGATCTCACAACTGCTTCGGTGATTCGATGTTTACATTGCACGTCCATTTTTTCGCAGTGATCAAGGTATTTTGGATATCGGGGCGAAGAGTCGATTTGGGGTGATACAGGCCGCCATCTAAAGCCATTCTCGGATAAGTAGATGCTCGGATAGGAAGCGAGAACGATTTCATCACATGATTAGCCCGTACGCCGTGGGTATCGTTGGCTTCGTTATCGCCATCGGCACTATGAACACAGCAGCGCGCTACGTGCACTGTAATCTTATGTGTTCATTTCGGGGATAGCGGGCTGAAAATGTGCTGGACAGCTTCCTCATGGCACAGTCGGCTGCTAGATTCGTAGTAATGCATACGTGGATGAATGTTTATTCCCTAGTCCGTAATCGAAACGTGCGGCATGCTTGTCACTCATTAACGGGAATCTCGCAGCTGGGCAACAATGCCAGGTCATGAGTTCATCCCCAAGCTGTAGGAGTGCACTCAGGCGCTAGGTGACAGATTGCGTGGCCACCAAGCTGGGGTCCGACGTACCAGCACTCATATGGGATATGCATCGCGTGTTCGGATAGCACGATCGTGATGTGCTGGGTGTTCAGGGAGGCGCTGCATTTGCTGAACCGAAGGCTGGATGAGGGGGTGAGAAGGCCGGGTTTAGATATGTTCTGTAGGCCAACACGTGCATTGTGAGACTTGACATCGATACTCGGCCCAAATTCGCTCTGCAACATCCCCATGAACTCGCTCGCTCTGCTCTCGCGTCAGCTCGACGTGCTCGTATTCCCCCGCACCCCGCCCTCGACCCCCGTCGATGCCCAGGCCCCGTTTCTACCCCACCGACCGGCCGTCAAGCGCCGTGGCTCCGACGCCGGCAGCTCGCTCAGGCGAACACCCCTCGGTTGGTCCGACAAGCCGCCCTCAGACCCTACCGGCCCTGCTCGCCCGAGGCGCTCCTACTCTTCTCCCTCTGGTTTCCTGCCGATACCTTTTCCCAGCCCACCCGCATCTGGTCCAGCCATCCGATTACAGCCAAGGCTCAGATTCAGGAGCGCTCTCAGACGCCTCTTCATCGTCCGCGTTTGTGTTATTGTCTGGAACACAATATGCGCCACATGGGCCTCTTGGATACCTGGTGAAATCGACGCCAGCCAGACCCGGCTCCAGGCCGCCCAGCACGATGATCAGAAGGTCCGGGATGCGAACAACGATGACGCCCGTACTGTTCCACCAGCAATGCAACAGTCCCCTTCTCCTCCCTTAACCCGCCCGCCACCTCAAAATGGCCCATCCCATACTGTGTGCGAAATTCATCCTATAGATTCACTCCCTACACCTCCTCCATCACCTGCTCCCGCTACATCGGCATCGACATCAAGATATGATTCCCACCCGCCTCCACTCGCTGGACGCACCCAAGAGGCCCCTTCCTCCCTGCCTGCCCATAAGACGCCTTTCCATTTCCCCAAGACCCTAGTGCTTGACTTAGACGAGACCCTCATACACTCCACGTCAAAGCCCATGTCTCTGTCTTCTGGTGGATTTGGTCTCCTTGGATTTGGGAGGCGCAACAAGGGCCACACAGTCGAGGTGGTTCTTGGTAGTCGGAGTACGCTGTATCACGTATACAAGCGTCCCTTCGTGGATTACTTTCTCCGCAAGGTAGGTTTCTCCCTATTGTTCTTGCACATTTTTCCACGATGTCAACCTACGGCAGGTTTCTGGGTGGTACACCCTAGTTGTGTTCACCGCTTCAATGCAAGAGTACGCGGATCCGGTCATTGATTGGTTAGACGCTGGGCGCGGCATCCTTGCTCGTCGTTTCTTTCGGGAGGTGCGTTGTCCACCTGTGACACTACCCATACCTTCAAGTCTTCCTTAGTCCTGCACGCTACTTCCAAATGGTTCATACACCAAAGACTTGTCCATCATCGAGCAAGACCTTTCGCGTGTTTGCCTCGTTGACAACTCACCAATCAGTTATCGCGTCAACGAAGGTCAGTTTGGTTAGACGTCGGCTCTAGACTGTCGTTTAATTTCATCCTGACAGCGAACGGTATACCCATAGAGGGATGGACCCACGACCCACATGACGAAGCACTCCTCGATTTGCTACCAATCCTCGACTCCCTGCGCTTTACCTCTGACGTGCGCAGAGTTCTGGGACTCCGTGGCTTTTCGTCATGACTCCTTGATGTTTTGAATTTCTTACCACTTGATCACCAAAGATCGCATAGCACTTTCATCATTTGCATTTCTCTCCACATTCCCCCCCTGCATCCACTTGCATTCCACACCGCACTTATAGTCTAGCGACCTTCGCTGCATAATTTAATACTGATTATCCTGTACACTTACCCGTTTCAGAACGTGTTCCAAGCTAGTAGTGAGCACAAGACGCGCGATGCCATTAAATGGAGGTGATGGGATATAGGTAGTAGATGAAACATGCTATCCGGGCACACCGGGACACGAACTGAGCGTACAATACAACATCACTGCGGGCATTACATCGCCAAAGCGGCCCGCAACTCTCTCAACTGCGCTTCCTCGTCGTCCTCCACCGCAATTGCTTTAGCTGTCACAGGAAAAAGTGAACAACTTACTCGCGAAGGGTAACCTCTTTGAAACTTACGCGCTTCCTGTGCACCCGAAGGAATGTGTGCAGGAACATGTTCCGCCGCGGCCAGACGTTCATCTAACTGCTCTTGCTCAAGCTCAGCTAGCTCATCCCTCACTGCATCCTATGGAGTGTCATGAACACCTCTAGTCATTGTCTGAGGGTGGTGAATTACCTCGTCGACAGATTCGACTGGTGCGGATATTGCATCTGCAATCTCGTTGGCTATTTCTCGTTGTTCGGCGATCTTCGTCATCGTATTATCCACCTCGTTCACGTTCCTGAGGATATGATTAGTTTGATGGGCGAGAGACACACGAGCCACACGACAATTTCCCGTGGATCTGGGCCAACGCTTCGGAAGCCTGCCTCATGGTCTGCATGACTTCGAGATTGAGATTGGCCGACTCGAGGGTGTTGATCTGTTGTTCCAACTGCATACGTTGTCCACTTAATCGCTCCATCTCCGTCTCGCTCTGCTTCTTTCTGCGCAGCGCTTGCGTCGCGACTGGTAGACACACGGGTCTTTCAGTGAACACATGGGGCCATCGCTGACGGCGTACCCGCTTTATTTGATACGGCATTCGCTTTTGCCTTCTTCAACTCCTCGTCTATCTTCTTCAAGAGGTAGTCCTCCTTCTTCTCTATCATTTGCAGCTGTTGCCTAAGTTTCACGATAGCATCCCGAGCAGCAGCCTGTTTGGAATCCCGCCTCCCTCCCCCAAAGAGAGACATAAAGCTAGCCATCATGGCCTTGGTGTGAATGAGAATGAGGAAAGAGCAAAGTCGATCAAAGACGGAGGTAACGGTAGTACCGCTACGGGAGCAGTAACAGCGGCCTAAGTTCTCTTGAAAAGGAAATGCCCCTTTGCGGACCCGTGACCCAGCTTGCTTATAGGTGAGACACACGTAAAATACAGAACACGAACAAGTCGAAGTTATGGTATAAAAATTGCGCGTCTAGGTATGCAAAAACACAAGCCTTTGGCTATTAATGCGAAAAATATGCAAAATAGTCTACCAAAATATGTGGTCACTGTTCCTTTCCTGGGTCTATTCCCCTGTGCGATGTGTTAGCCTCGATCGACAGTACACGAGACTCACTCACCCATCCTCCTCATCACTCCGATCATCAGATGCACCTTGGCCAGATAAAACGCGATATGCAACGCGGCATATCATCCCAAACCAAATGATTTGAATGACCTACGCATAACGATGTGTTGAAACAAGCAAAAGAGTACACCCAACTTACCTGTAGTGAAACTAGCAAAACACACAAGACATTGTGCACAGTTGGGGAGAAATGGTTGCCTCGTTCTGATATCTGCATCTCGGAGACGAGCTGCTGAACATCCACTATAGCACTTCTTATGGCAATGAGGAAAAGGACATGTCGCGTGATGAACCAAGAAACAAGGAAAACTGTGAATGTTGCATCGCAGAGGTTATATAGAGCAATGTATCGCAGCATCTTTGCAAACTGACATCGGATGAGAGTCATTCAACTACTTAACGTTCAAGGGCCACTCACAGGCAAGAAAATATCAGAACAGTCCATCAATACCATGATGAGGCACCCGATGCGAGTGAAATTGTAAGCGTAACTTGCAACTATCAGTATGATGGTGATGACATGGTGAGTCATCATTTGAAAGTGATCCTTTCTCCGAGCCTCAGCATTGAGAATTAGCACTTGATGCAGATAGAAGGCAGTTTGAGCAAGATAATAAAACTTGACGGTACCAGCCAAAGGAAAATGTGGGTAATTCAACCACATGTCTGAAGGATGCAGCACCCGAGTGGGAAGATTATGGTGCACATACTAGAATAGGAGTGTTAGGTTGGGGGAGTTTAGTAACATCACGTTGGCAAAAGATTACTTACGATGCCAAACACGAAGCTCACGGCGTAGTATATAAAAGACCAGCCTTGCTCGGCAAATCTCAACATGCTTCTATGTATCTTACGTGCATCTCGTTTTGACATGGTAAGGGGGACATGTTCCTCATTCTTGTGGCTGATGACACCATTCGGAACGGATGAGCCGTTGACCGAAACCTTGGGAGTACCATTGACCTTGATCTTTTCGCGTTGGGACTTTTGCCAGTCTCGAGTGAGCTTCCACTTGGCGAATGGCTCCATAAAGTGGATACGTGTTATGTCGCGCAACACCGCCATGACGGCGATACACGAGACAATGAGACAGACATCGAGGATACCAATGGAATAATAGACGGAATTGTGGAAAGAATCTGGGTTCGAGGGAGGAGCAGTGCGATATGACAACGTAAAGAACGGGATGAAGAACGATGGAAGAGAATCCAAAACCTGCAAGCCGTTCATCTGAATGCGTTGCAGGGAGTCGTCAAAATTTTCATAGACTTGGAAAGAAGGACCGTTTCAACTTCGGGTGTGATTTTGCGTTTGTTTGCCTGGTTACGTTTTTGAGCAAAAAACACAACCACAACAGATCTACAAACAAGCCCGGGGAGTTGGCTGGGACGAGTCTTGCACTCAGCGACGCGACAGAAACGCGACGAGCAGGACACCGGGCACGACGAGCTCACCAGCAGCCAGCCGATATCAAGTATCTGTGGGATTCACCTGCCAGATCGAGATCACATCCCTTCATAGCACTCGCCGTATCCTGGCCGGACTATAACCGACATGGCTCAGCTGCAACCAAACACCACGCTCTATATCAACAATCTCAATGACAAGGTCAACAAGGAAGAGTTGCGCTCACAGCTATATGCTCTCTTTACGACTTACGGGAAAATCATCGACGTAGTAACTTCCAAAAGTCCAAATTTAAGAGGACAGGCATTCCTTGTGTTCACTGATCTTGCTGCCGCGACGACCGCGATGCGAGCATGTGAAGGCATGATCTTTTATGATAAGCCCATGGTCAGTCTTTTTCCTCTGTAGTCACATGCTGAGATCAACTCGACCTTCCAGCGTATCAGCTACGCAAAATCGAAGTCGTATGCTACATCTCGGAGGGAAGATCCAAATTTCGTCCCTCCAACCTCTGCATATGCGCGACCAGAAGTCTCGCGGATAGGGAGGCTTACATTCTCTTCGGTAGACAAGAGACAGAGAGATGATGACACCACCGATCAACCCAACGCAAAGCGGGAAAGGTCACAAGAGGATGGTAGCGACGAGGAAGAAATGGAGATCGAAGAAGACGAAGAAAATGCACAGCACGTAAAACCGCTAGGTATGCTTATCTGTCGAGAGGAGCTGTATCAGGACCCACCTTCCATTTTTGCTAAGTGACCATGCCTGCGCCTATACAACAACCGTCTGCACGGCTACTGTGCACAAATTTACCACAGGAAGTGACTGACGACGTTCTTTCTGTCCTTTTCCAACAGTATGCATCCCCGTATATCGTTTCCCTCTATTTGACAGCGTTTTGCAGATATCGGGGCTTCTTGTCAACACACGTAGCGCAGTCGCCGACACCAAACACTGCGGGTGTGACGGTCAAAATGGCACAAGTTTTTTTCGAGTCCGCTGAACTGGCGTCAACGGCAAAAGAAGCCCTGGATAACTTCACCCTTAAAAAGGGATGGAAAATGAGTGTCGTTTACTTTTGATCGACTTGCTGCATGCCGTTCATTGTATCCCGCTGTGCGCAATACTCACCAATTTTCAAGTACTTGCATCGGGTAGGTTATGCGATCTTTTACTTGGCTAGAGGGGCGAAAGACTCGCCGGCATCGATGCCATTTTTGAATTTGTGTGGTGACGACCGCCACCTGTGAGACCCGAGGGTTGAACAAACTAGAAAGGAACCGATTGGCAGCTCAGTGCCGCGTGACGGATACCTTGAGCCCTACGTTATAAACCAACAGCCGGGCTGTGATACCGCTACCAACGAGTTGGTGGGGAAATCCACACCAAATACGATGTTAGTCTGCCTATAGCACAGGATAATCCCGGACCAGTAAATCAACCACTGCCTGAGTTGATCATCGTATCGACGGGCTGAGCGAGATTGTCAAGCCAAATTAGTCAAATCATTACACTAACTTACGTTAGACCGCTGATAATTTATGGCACTTGATATCGCTGCTATCCTGACTCACGAACGAACATCGCATCTCACTTATCTTCACCCATCCTTACGATGTCCTCGTTTTTTGGCCTGTGAGTTACTGGATACGTGTACCTTAATATTTGAAGCCCACGTGCAGGATCTCGTCCCTTATCGTGCAGAGGAAAGACGCGAACCTTTAAACCTCGCAAGGATGTACCAGAGGGAACGAAGCAGTACCAACTGCGCAAATATGCAGAAGCTACTCTTGTAAGGCGACAGGGAGTATCTGACCTATCTGTATGTTCTGACCCTCTCCGCAACGGTCTATCCGTCCTCGAAGGGATCGGGCAACTTGAGACTCGCCGTTCAGCTTCCGGAAGGGGAAGACTTGAATGAATGGCTCGCGGTTCATGGTGTGTCTGATCTATTATGCATACACGTTCACGAAATTCTTATGCATCTGATCTCAGCTGTCGACTTCTTTAACCACTTGAATATGCTATATGGTACTGTGACAGAGTTCTGTACGCCGCAGGAGGTACGTGTGAATGTTCACAGATCCCACTTGTAACTCAGGACCATGTGCCGGCCGGTCAGTGTCCGATCATGTCTGCGGGCCCTCGGTGAGAATTCATCTGATAATTCCTGTCACTTCCTGATTGCGTTGAAGTTACGAGTACTTGTGGGAAGATGGGATCAAGTACAGGAAGCCTACCAAACTCCCTGCCCCAGAATATGTTGACGCGTTGATGAATTGGGCCCAGAACATCCTGGACGACGAGAATGTTTTCCCAAACAAGATAGGTAATAATGATTATTTTCTGTCTTTGTGACATCCCCCATGCTTTTTATTACTTTTAGGCATCCAATTTCCGCGTAATTTCCGGGATACCGTCCGTATGATCGTTCGAAGATTATTCCGTGTGTACGCCCATATCTACAGCAATCATTTTGATCAGATCTGTGCTCTCGGGATTGAAGGTATACACAACGATTCCCAAGTATCTGAAGGGGTACTGATTGGATTCCCTTCAATTCTAGCTCACCTGAATACCAGCTATCGTCACTTTTTCTTGTTCATCAATGAAGTACCTTTTCCGTATTTCTAGGTTACCTCCCTCCGCTCACATTCATCTTGCCGTTATACAGTTCGATCTTGTGGATAAGAAAGAACTGGCCCCACTGGATGAGCTCAATGACGCCATTCTAGCAGAGGACAGGACACGATAATATCGTTCGGCCAACTGAATTGTTCTCGTGTTTATGTTCTGTCCCGAGCGTTTCGCGCTATTAAGCAAACCGTCTTACTTCATGTGACAAGGGGAATCCATATGCATTTTGCCCATCGATACCATGCGTGTATGCATACAACCACGACAATGCGGGTTGCCTCTTTTGAATTACATGCGAAACTGTCAGGACCCGAAATAATCGAAATGCTGGATACTCGAGTATGTGCATATGCATCGAATTGAAAGAAATGATACAACTCTTGGTGGTGGAGTGAGAAAGAACGGTAACACTCGGGACTGAACGGCCGATAAAAGCATTAATCATAAATTAGAGGGTGTCGTTTTTCCCGAGACATGGACGGAGATACAACCACGAGTCGGTCATTCGCCTGCGAGGAAAAGGACAACTTCTGTGGCTATATCGTTCTCTGGAAAAATTGATTGGAGATCTCGTAATGGAACTGGATAAAACTCACCTTCACTACCGACCACTGCATGAGGAGTGTTTTGAGCCTCTCTCGGAGCACCTGGCGACAAGATTCGCAAGAAAGCTGATCGCCTAATGGCGCGAGAGCCGACTCCATGGTGTTTGTGGATAAATCTATCACGTTCCAAATCAACCTGATCAGGTTGCTTCATCTTGGAAACCCTTACCAGGCCTTGCATCCCACGCAAGGTAGGCGGATGCTAATGCCCATGCTCTGGTCAACTTTTTCTGTTCCGAGTAATCGCAGGTCGGGGTAGGAAGATGCGGATGAGGAGGTGGCAAAAGAAGACGTTTGAGCGCGTCTGCACGGCCAAAATGTAGAAAAAAGAGTCGTTTCAAGTATTTTGGGCCAATTCTTTCGGCCATTTCGTCTGTGAGCGAAGCGAGAGAAAACGAGAGCAAGTACGCGGAAGTCGGGACAGCAAGATCGTACAAGTCATATGATGCGGCAAGCGCATAGAGCTCCAACGGGTAAATAGGTGCGAGTGACAAGAGAAGGGTGTGAAGGGGAGTGGTCGGAGCGACGTGCGCTCTAAGAGAAATACCGTACGTAGTCATGGCATGGAGGGCTGTCACGAGTGATTCGAATGAAGGAGAATAATGGGAACAAGACATGTCGTAAATGACGTGTAGCACGATGTTGAGGATTATGGAGGATTCCGGGACGAGAACTACGGGACCCATCGGACCAGACTTTGCCTTGGGAGGGGGTGGGAGTAGAGCATTGAAGCTATTTTCTGATGCGCTCTGGAGGACATGTGTATGCGCGTAGAAGAATACTGAGTCGGAAGACAGAAGGACAAGATCGGGTGGAAGGGTGTGGTTTTGTGCGCCCGGATAAAATGTAGTCGATACAGAAACCAGCGCATTTTCATTTGTGGGAGAATCTGCTGGGGAGGGGATGAATGATTCCTGGAGAACAACGTATCTTAGTTATAGTCATTATCCCTTGGACCTAAGACGCGCACTGGTGGAGTGGGAACCTGAGTCACCGCTACGCCTGTCGGTGGCTCGACCCTGCTGGACACCGGCTTTTCTGGCGCGGGCATCTCCAGGTCGAGCGGTTCGGAGACGAATTGAAGAACAAAGTCCCAGTCGGCGCTCTCGACGGGATTAGACATGATACCTGGTTGGATGGAAAAGAGGGAATAATAGCTGGATATCAGGGAAATAGGATCTAAACACTTATAAGACCCAGGTCCTGTTGCTGGTTGACAGCAAAGTATACGGAACGGAAAACAGGGGGGCAAGCATCAGCCAGGGTCGCGGGGTTTATATTCAAAAGCGGAGTCTGAAGCTGAGCACTGGGGGCTCGTCCTACGGCAACCGATGCCGGATTGCCGCAAGGAGTGTTCTACTCACTGATTGATGTACACTCCACAGTCAGCGCTAATACCATGCAAAGCCTGTCATGACATTTCGTTTGCTCTGCTCTCAAAGAATACAGTCGATTGCTTGGCATACAGTTATACAAAACCTGTGTTCACATTCAGGTCATGTATCAGCTCCCTTAAACGCTGAAATGGGCCATTACCGATCAGGCATAGAAATCCTTTCAGAAAGTCTTATGTCATCCGTCATGCTTCCACACCCCTTTTCCGACTTTTGATCTTGTGAATCTCCTTCCGTCGCCCAAAGTTTGAGTCGTGTAGTTCCTGGTCAAAGTTCAGCATTCAGCAATTATAAAACATCTCAGAATTACCATGTTCGCGAGCCGTTTGGCGGTCGAGACAGTATTCAATTCCTTTAAGATTTCGTCTTCCGGCAGTGTCAGGATGCTGAGCTTGGTACCTACACGAAAGTGCATTAATTTGTGACCTTTTGATGCTATGTGGTGACATACCGATACGATCTTCTATCCTCAGAATACGTTGTTCATCCTTTTCAGTAACGAAGCTGATAGCAACTCCTCCCTTCCCAGCACGAGCCGTACGTCCAACGCGATGAGTATACTCCTCTGGCTCATTCGGGAGATCCCAATTAATAACCATTGCCACGTCCTCGATATCTAGACCACGAGCCCCAACGTCCGTCGAAACAAGAACTGGAACAATGGCCGAACGAAATAATGATAATGATGTCAAGCGCTCCCGCTGCGTAAGGTGAGAGTGTAGCGCTGTACTCCGGACCGAGACCGTCTTCAACACCCTCGTGAGGTAAGCGACAGTACGAGGTTTCGTACAGAACACTATGGTGGGAGGAGGTTGAGTTTCGTCATCTTCCTCTTGGGCGCTTTTGCTGAGAGATTTCGATTTGCTGAGTCCTTTGTTCTCCGGATTTCTTGGGGGTGGTACGTGGCGGAGAAACAATGTATCTTCCGGGGGATTGCGAAGAAGGTAAATTAAAAAACATTCTCGTACATGTGATGGAACAAGGACATAGCGCTGTTTCAGGCTCGCAACTGTCTCGACCCTGCAACATGCTGAGAATAGGATTCATGAGAATTGACACTCAACTCACGCTGATTCGGCACGATGAACGAATGGGGGCATTTTGCCTTGTCTGGGAGGCATCGAAGCCACAGATTCAACGGATGGTGTGAGTGTAGCCGTGAAGAGACATGTTTGTCGAGCAGCGGGTAAGACATCGAACAAGTATGACAGCTCCGGAGCAAACGTGGGTGTCAGCAAACGATCCGCTTCGTCAAGGACCTAGTCGACCCTCTACATCATTACACTCACAACGGGAACAAAAATAACTAACCAAGAACTTTATTCTTGAAAGATCCCAGTCTCCACTGCTACTTTTAAGGTGGTCAACGATACGGCCAGGTGTGGCAACCACCACATGAGGACAGCCGTCAAGTTCAAGGGCTTGGGTCATCATGTCCATGCCTCCAACAATAACCGATGTACGAATGCTTAGTGGGGCACCAAGCACAGCAAATTGTTCCGATATCTGGAACGCTAGCTCACTGAAAAAACAAACTCCAGTTTCAATGCTACGTAGTAGAAGTAGGTCATCCTACCGCGTTGGTGTAAGTACAAGGGCGAAAATTCCATATGGGTCATGCGACAATTTTTGGAGGATTGGAATAGCGAATGCAATAGTCTTTCCTGAGCCTGTTTTGGCATGACCAATGCAATCTCTCCCTATAAGAAAGTGATGTTAAAAGGATATCTGGGGTGGGATTCGTTGACCACTAGTCACACCTGCCAGAATTGGTGGTATACAGGCGGCTTGGATTTCAGTGGGCGCGAGGATAGAAATGCTACGAAGGACAGCTTCTAATGCGGGTAAAACCCCCATATCGTTGAAGGACCCCAGCGAACGCTCTCTCATTTGAGCTGGTCTTGATGGACACCCGAGTCGTTTAGTTTGAGTCTCGTGCAGTATATTATTGAATCTCCGTTATATTCGGCACATCTCCGGCACCAAGAATAACTCGATGCCGCCGAGGTGTCACACTGGATCACAGCACGTGATGTTTGATGGATTCGCGTGTCCCATATTTGGCGATCGGAACGACGACCCTGCAGGACCGGCGGCAGTGTGACCACGACTTCCTGCTTACATAAGCTCCCGAAAGTTTGGGCTGCGGCCCACACGACTACAAAGTTGCATGCAGTTCCTAGCACTAGCTGTCATTAGCTTGCTTTTTGTGCCATCATCTGAACACCGAGACCTTACCATCACCTCTCCCATAATTGACGCTATTGTCTTGATTTTCTGTCCTTCTCGTCGCACTGGCGTTCCCACGTTCAATACTTACAAGTATCCACTAGCGCTGCCAAGTGTCCATGGCCCAACTAGGCGAGGAATATCTTGCGGTTCTCAAGGCATCCTATGACTATGAGCCGCAATCTGAAGATGAAATCGCAATCAAAGAGAACCAGATCGTATTTCTCCTCGAGAAGACTGATAATGAGTCGAGTCACAATGCCGCCGTCTTTCTCACTATCACTGACTCTTATGTCGAATTAGCTGGTGGAAAGTGAAAATCAAAGGCGAATTGCAAGACGAAGACAACCCTTCGGGGCTAGTTCCCGCAGCATACGTGGAACCGGTGGGTTTTTACGTGCTTTTCTCCGTGTTTAAATGGAACAGTTATACAGGCAGAGCATACTTCTGTCGCGAAGGCACTGTATGATTACGATGCGGCAGCACCCGGTGAACTCTCTATCAGAGAAGATGAGGCCCTCAGAGTCTTCGATCGAGAGGATGAATGGATCCTAGTTCAAAGCGAGAAGGAAGGTGGTAAAGCCGGATTTGTCCCCGGAAATTATATCGAAGAGGTATGCATACAATGTGTGTTCGGGAATATTTACTCATCGCCGTCAAAGTTAAGTAATATGGAGCAGGTGCGGGTACCGGGGTCAGAACCAGAACCAGCTCCTCGTTCCCAGGCTGCTCCTTCATCGGTTAGTTTGCTTCCGTGAATGACAACGATACTTAGTTAGTGTTTCAGCCTAAACCTCCGACGCGCCCTCTCAGTGTGTACGTGGATCCGGCGGACCGTGTCGCACAGACTCCTGTCAAAGCACAGGCAGACAACATCAAGACTTGGACCGTCTCTGAAGTAGACAAGAAGGGCAAAAAGAAGAAGGGTACACTTGGAATTGGAAACGGGTCGCTCTTTTTTGCGAGCGAATCGGACAAGGTATACCTCGGTTCGTTGCAGCAGAATAAATAATCATCTAATAAACTCTTTAGACACCCGTGCAAAAGTGGAACACGGCCGACGTCGAAGATTTCACAATTGAAAGGCACAAATATATTCTCATCGATATGGGAGGTAGTAACCCAACTAAGTTGCACTTCAATGTCAGCAAGGAAGAGGTAGCAGAAACAATATTGACCAAGTTGGATGACTCGAGAAAGGCAACTATTTCCAACGCCAAGGCCGTGTCGGAAGCTGCTAGCGCAGAGTTACACGCTCGTCCCTCGGCATATACGCTACCTCCACGTCCTGCCGGGAGCAGTAGCCCATCCAAACGGAATGGAGCGTCAGTGAGATTCACGGAAGAGTCACCCGAAATAATCCCTCCCAGAGAACCCTCAGATGATGAACTAGAGGAAGACCACGGTGGTACAGTTGGCGATGAACAAGAGGGTGGACTCGTAGCTGCGTTATACGATTTTGAGGGCACCGGTCCTGACGAGTTATCTGTTCAAGAAGGGGAACAGCTATATATAATTGAGAAGGAGGGAGAAGAGTGGTGGAAATGTAGGAATGCGGATGGTAATGAAGGAGTTGTGCCCGCATCCTATCTTGAGGTAGGCATTATCTCACAGATATCTGAGGATCCCACTACATAGTCATACAGCCCTTAGGTTCTTCGACTCCCACGAAGGCTGACAACGGCAGCAATCGGGCAGGAAAAGAGCGGGAACGTAGTGCGGCCGAGAAGAGGGAGCATGAGGTTCGAGAGCGTGCTGACAAAGAGCGGAAGAAGATTGAACAGGAGCACGCGAAGACTGCAGTAGAGACCCAAAGGAAACTTCAAGGAAAGGAACAGGCTATCGTCTCCGCGGAGGCATTGAAGAAGCAACAGCCAGAAACGATGAAACGTGCACAGCAAAAAGTTCGTAGTGAGCAGGACACAAAGTATGATGATTTGTTCTTGTCTCCGAGTCACTTCTGAGTGTAACCTCCAGTCGCCCGCGGAATTCAGTAAACAATGCATCACGCGACTCTTCATCTACACGCACTCCCAATGAACATAAGAGTACGTACTTTCTTTGGAATTCGAACTCATCTAACTCACACTCGGCTAGACGTCCCCCCTACGGAGTCGACAAGAATCTGGCATGACCGAAGTGGACAGTTCCGCGTTGAAGCTGCACTTCTTGGATACACCAACGGAAAACTCAGATTACATAAAGCCAATGGCGTTGTCATCGAGGTTCCGTCGGAAAAGATGTCGCTTGAGGACATGAAATATGTCGAGCGTCTGATGATGAAGAAATCGTCCAGCTCTGTGGGCAAAGCTGTTTCTCCCCGAGGTTCCAACGACGACGACGATCAGCCCTTAGCACTCAAGCGGCCGACCGAGGCTACGAAACGTGCGCCTGCTGCGTCACAGAAGAAAGACTTTCAGACGGACTGGTTCGAATTCTTCTTGTCCGCCGGCTGTGATATTGATGACTGTACACGCTATGCACACTCGTTTGAGAGGGACAAAATGGATGAGAGCCTGCTTCCCGATATCACGGAAACTACCATGCGTTCACTCGGCCTCCGGGAGGGTGATATCATTCGCGTAAAGAAGATTATTCAACAGAAGTATGCTAAGCCTCAAGCTTTGCCACCGGATCATTTGGCTAGTGACGAAGAACTTGCTATGCGACTACAGGAGGAGGAGCACACAAAGAAACCTGTTGGACCAGCCCCGAATCTCTTCGCAGGACCGGGCGGTGTCTTGAAAAATAATACACAACGCCGCGGTAGACCTCAGCCCAGCAAGAGTTCGCCTCTAGCTGCCGTTGACCTAGGCGCTATCGGGACTGTATCTGAGCAAATTAAGCGTTCCGGCTCTCCGCTGGTTCGTACAAGCAGCCCAGCTACGGTATCTCCTGTGCAGCCTCCACAGCGGTCTAGTTCGGCCATGGCAGCAGTTTCCGGCTTTGATGATGACGCGTGGACGAATAGACCAGGCCCCACGCCTCCCGCATCTAACCCCGCGCCGCCAGCTAGTGCACCTCCGCAGATGGTGCCTCCTGTACCCCCAGCGTCCCAGACAGCGGCGACACCTCCCCCCGGCCCGCCAAACCTGCCGCAAGAAAGCACGGCTACTGGCCCCAATTCGCTCGCGAAGACAACGGAGGCTGATGTATTTGATCAACTGGCGCGTCTTGGTCAACTCAAGACAAATCGAGTTGTCTCGCATCCTCCATCAAACCCTTCCTCTACGTCAGGGCTCCATGCGACTTCTCCATCAGTTGTTGCTAAGCCACCGAACTATAACAATGGTCCTAGTATGGAGTCATCTCCTATTCCGATCGGACAGCATCTTCAAAATCAAGAATCTGGCATGCTACCCCTTTTCCCCCCGAATGGCCCGCGAGGTCCCTATGCGCCCGTGCCTGCTAATCAGGGGTTATTACAGCCTTTGATACCTACTCAAACTGGATTCAACAATTTTGTTCCAACCCGTCCTTCTAACGTGTCACCGTTCCAGCCTCAACCACAACCCGTACAACCATCTTTCCAGCAGGCCCAGCTCACCGGATTTCCTGGTAACTCCCAGACAGCTGTTTCACAACCTGCTGGATTCCCCTCATCTGGTCCCATTTTGGCTCAACATACTGGGATTAATAGCGGGCCGTTTAGTAGTTTCGCATCCACTTTTCCCCACACAGTAACGGCGCCAGTCCTAGCTAGTGCGTATAGTTAATCCACTCTACTTAATTTTTATTAGCTTTGTCTTCTCTCAGATCCAACCGGTCTTTCAACATTCGGACAATCACCGTTCAACAACATCATATCCACTCCATCCCCAGCACCATCGAACAACAGTATGAGCCCAAACACATCTCCTGCGAATGTCTTTGCCCAGATGAAATCCGGAACATTCGCATCGGGGAACGAACACGCTGCATCCCAGCCAGCGGGTGAGTGCAGTTATTCTGTGCCATTTGTCTCTCATAACCCCAAGCAGACAAGTATGATACTCTTCGTATCAATCGTGAGTGTTGTTAGCAATTGTGCGGACATTCTTTGACTCGAAACTAGCTCAACCAACAGGATGGACTCCACACTCCACTGGTTGGGAAACCCCACCGAATACTGGATTCCAGAATGGATATGCAGGATTCTAGTACCTCATTTTTATTTCCGTCGTCTTACATCCATCTGACCTAGTTGGTAATTGAATGAAGTATGCAAGATAAACAATTTGGAGATCGAGTGACAACGGAACTTAAGAATCAACAGCGGTCTTAAGAAGATTCTATAATTCCGTGGGTATACCCGACTCGCTCAAAATACCTCTTCAACCCGAGCCTTATTTCAGGGGCGATATCACGTGCGAGTAGGCCTGTGCTTAATGGGTAGATTACAGGGAGGTATTTAATGAACTAACCAAGTCGATTAACAAGATGCAGGCCAGAAACGGGTGATGAATCATGACCTACCGTCTTATCGTCAAAACGACAAAAGCCATCTAAAATCTCGGTCACAACTGGTGTCCAAGCAGTAATGTTCTTAACTTGGGTGTCAGCCCGCAATTTAGTGTAGTCCGACAACACGTTCAGGCCAAGCCTGCATTATTCAGCCAACCCTTAGTTACATCAAGTGCGCAACAATAGGACTTACGGTAAGAGTCTTTCAGCTATCTGGGGTCTCATCGACTGATGCTCCGCCCGCTGATCGAAATACAGTCTGAGCAGTACATGCACCAAGGTCGCTGCACTGCTGGATTCTTGTTTCAGAAGATTAGGCAAATGCTTCATAAAACCTGTACACCTTAGCTTGATCAACATGTCAAATCAAAAGCAGACTCACCGACTTTCCATAGCCCAGTACGGAGCTCCTTATCGTCGTTGAACATGCGTGCAAACTGATAGCTATGATCCAGCACACCCATCAGTTTCAGTAGTTGATCTGGGGGCATTGCATGATAAAAAGCCTCGTTGCGAAGCAAGTCACTCGTAGTCTCAATCAGAAGTAGCTGCAGGACACATTTGACAATAATCTGCTTAAAGATCCGACGACGACTGCTAAGTGATGGCTTCGCCTCACTCGGAGTGCGTTCACTCGTGGGAGAAAGAGGGGCAGGCAAAATCACTTGCCCAACCGAGTCTGCTTCTTTTGGCTCTCAGGGTGCATCAGAAAACGACAAGGGGTCACTCACCAGAAGTATCAAGGTCTACGGTGCCACCATCGATCTCCATTCGCAAGGTCTCATCAAATAACTGATGAGGGGTAGTAGTGCGGAAGAGTTTGACGAACGTAGACGCCACACGCTCCCATCGCGCAGTACTAAGCTTGCACGCGTTATTTTCCAAAAATTGCTGTAGGCACGATGTTCCGATGCGTGCAAGCGTATCGTTTTCTGTCGCTACTATCAACATATATACGCACGCAGAGCCCGTGAACCGACCTTGACAGATGCAGATACATAACAAATCCAACAGCTCGTCAAGAGAACGTTCCAAAGTTTCATAGTAAAATGTATAGAGATCAACAAGATCGCGTAGTGCTTGAATCATAGTTGTCGACAGCCAGACACTCATATCTTCTTGTGTGTTAAATCGCAAAAGGTCTTGGCTTGATTTGAGTACGGCAAATATGGGGAAGAGGAGCTCTTGGCAGACTGTATCCCAGAATTCAGTAGAGAAGGACTTTCCATGAGTCTTCAGCGTCGTAAACAGTGAATCCAAAGCCCTGGAAAGTGGAAAATCAATCCAATAAGAATGGGAATGTCAAGATTACAAATCTCACAATCGCCGTACTTCCAGGTCCTCTCCGTTCATAATGATATCGTAGAAACCGAACAATACCGGGAACCAAAACCGTATCATCCCATCTTCGCAAGGTAATTCTCTTTCAGGGCCAAGAGCGCACTCCGGAGAGTTGAGCATGGCTGGAATAACTCCACGAAGCATCGCGATAGCAAGAAGACTAAGCTTCTGGTACTTGCTCACTTTAGAGAATTCTGTGATACAAACAGTCAAGTCGGCAAAAGAGCCGTGACGAACAATTGCGGCAAAGTGATCTTTGTTGAGCCGGCTCACTATCTCAAAGGCGGAGTTGGCGATTCGTTCTGCGGAGAGATTAATCCTTAAAGGTTACATAGCCTGGAAAATCCTACCTGTAAGTACTCTGGAAGCGGCAGAAAATACACCAAACATAGTTCGCCAACCCGAACGCATGTTCTCAACTCGTGCTTGTATCATTTGCTGCAGGCACTGCAAAACCTGACAATCAAGTTAGTGGGATCGGCCTAACTCGGGACAGAGAGTAAAGGTTTACCATATCTCGGATATCCGGATTGGCATTATGAATCATAGTGTGTTCGAATGGCTTAAGGAAGTCCTTTTGAAACTTAAAATGCGGCAATTCCTCTTTTTCAAGGAAACGCATAGATAATTGCCGTAAGGAGTCCAAGGCAAAAGATCCGACGTGTGGATTGCTGTGACAGCAGACCTGTGATTCGGTGAGAAGTCGTCAAGGGTAATCGAAGCGGGACCTACTTGGTTGAAATGTTCACCCAAAATATCCCAAAGATTAGACCATTCTAGCCGGATGCGATTCATGTTGTAGTAAGATATTTCAACTAACTTTTGCAAGCTGAAGAGGCGCGGATGTTGCGAAAGCCCCGAAGATTGGATTTCTTCCCAAGAAACGTCGCAGAGCGCACGGACAAAGTCTACAATCGCAGTCTATAACAATATTAATACTTGCATGGTCCAAGGAAGAAGAGCTTACGCCAGAGAGATGATGGCTGAGAGAAAAGACCATATCAGCCGCCACAGTAATATGGGTCGATCGGCTTTCGTTCGCTAGGTCCTCGTTTAGCAATTTCTTGAAGCGACTGAAGATAATGTTTAGTGCCCATACGCCAGTCAAACAAGATCAGCTGACCCCTTCTTCCCAGAATCGGAAACGTCGAGACCACTGCTTATTAGTTGCATGTGTTCCAGTTGGCTAACACACGACAAAACCTCACGCCAGGACCCTTTCAGGTTGTTCCCTTCGTTCACCGCGACATCCAATAGAGTCTTGATGGCCTCCATGTTTTTTGTCTTCATCTCTCCTAGGTTATTGAGGAAAGTGAACTTTGCCAAAGTTGTGACGAAGGCATTGCGCTCTAGTTCCAGGTTAAAGAAGCAGACGACGTGGATCGCGTTTTTAAATCCCTCCAAGCACAAATATACGACTTCTAAATCATCAGTGTTTTGAAGGGGCCCTGACAGCCCTGCGAGGAAGGGTATCCAGGCGACTTCGAACATTGGTCGGACGTGGACAAAATGGGAGGCGCTGAAAAACTGCTCTCCTGCGCGGGACCGGCGCTGAGACCGCGTTAGTGTTCTGAAGAGAGCCTAGAAACGTGTAAACTAAGGCCGAGACAGTCTGTGAACAGACGGACCTCCGTCCTATTAGCGATACTAGTAGACTGGAGCATATATGCTTCTTTTTGAAGATCCCTGCCAACACTGGCGAGAACATTAGCAAGACCAGGTCCTGCGGTTGGAGGGTTAGCAGCGGCATCTATCTCGTCTTTCATTCGGATCTCGTTATGTTGAATCTCGTCAAAGATGCTGGACAAGAATTCTTCTGGAAGGTCCTCTCCATCGTTGATTCCTCGATTGTTCCGAACGAAGTCTGACTTCGTCATGCGATTCTTGATCTGCGGATTGTGAGCATCGGTGTTGAGCAAAATCGTAGAATACGAGAGCACATAAGCAGTATCTATTGAGGCATATCCGCATCAGACCAAGTCAACAGACATTTTGAAATGCTAACCCGCATTCTTGAAGGGTGTCTGCGAGTTTCCTGCTATGTATCTTTCAGCAAATTTGAGCATGAAGCGATCTATCTTTTGAGCCTCCCCAGGAAGACGGAAGGCTTGCAGAAATAGTCTCAGGGCATCGATAAACCTCAAACCCCGGAAGTCAAGAAAGTTAACGAATGCGTGCATGATAGTTACGTTAGTGTCGTCTCTGTAACATCATGATCACGGGGAACAGGGATGGGAGTGTATTTGCCACATACCCCTCACCCAAGTACTCCCCTATCATGGCTTTACTCAAACCATCTGTGTTCAGAAGGAAACGTGAAATGTCTTGCGGAGATGAACTAGGGATAATTCCCGTTTCTTGAAGAAACTGGATACCCTGTGTAATCGGAATTTAAAAACACCCTTATACCCGTAGAGTTTTGCAACTTACACGCTTTGGCTTAAAGTTGAATTTCTTGATACCTTCGAGCAGGATTGTCTTCTTCTGCTTTGCACTCTCAAACTTGGTTGGGTCATCAACAATGTCGGGTGACGATTGCCGCAAGACCTCGACACTCCCTGGTGACGCTGCTAACCTGTCGAGAGATGAATCCGGTGTCACAGAATCATGGCCTGACTCCTCTCCGGTTTGACTGCGGGCTGCAGAATCGATGCTGTGATCTACAGGGGTTTTGCCAGAAGTTGTACCCCAGGCCACGAGTGACCTAAGCACAGAGACGAGACATTCAATTCCCTGTCTCCGCAACTGCCCATCCGAAAGACCAATAGTGGATGTATCTATCGTGCCTGGGACGGATATCACTCCAGAAGAGTATGAAGAAGAACCATGTACCCTAGTCTGTTGATTGACCATCGGGCTAGGCGGTTCAATGTTCTTGGGCTGCGAAGCATTATAAGGCAAAGTCGCGACTTTGGAAATGATATTCATCAGACTGGACAGGTCGCTCAGCTGGACGTAGGTATGACATAAAGTTGACTCACCGCTCGTAAATATTGTCTGCAGCTTCGCTGTCGCAGTCATAGTTAAGGTACAACTCTACCAGTGCTTGTGGATCCTGGCAAAGTTTGAGCAACATTGCGAGAATGACAGCCTTCTGCTTGAGGGTCGACGTCCGCATTTCCAGAATGGGGATAAAGATCTCATGCAAAAGAACTTCAATTTCTTTCTAGTTATTATGCACAAAACATCAACAGAATACGACGACAGACCATCTGGGTACGTACCTTAAGCTTGGTCCGCATACCAGACACCACGCACCAGAAAATCTCCACGCTCACATCAAATACCTGTAGAACAGGGCTTACAGCATTTCTACTCAAGGTCAAGCAGAGATACTGATTGATCGCCTGTACAAACGGCGTTGCTTCGTGCGAAGAACTGGAGTAGATGACCGCCGAAGGATCAACCAAGAGACTCATATGTGAACTCAAAACCGTCAGCACCAGATGAAGCGAGAGGAGCTTAGACCGCATGGCATGGGACTTCAAGTCGCGCTCACTGCAAAGTAACTTCAGGTTGTGGAGAGATCGAATCTGTTGCCCACAAACCTCTCAGTATTCAAAGGTTTCATTGTCAATTTACACAGAGCTCGAAAGACCAAAAAGGCATCCTTGATGAACATATCCTCTGTGGAGAGCTCCATGGGCGTCTGCATGCCCTCTGCTCGGACATCCAGGGACGGACGCACTGGACTGACCACATAATTCAGATTTCATAAGTTAGCAATTCCAGATGTTTTCTCGTAGATATTGCTCACCCTTCTTCATCGTGACCTGGAGTATCCGTTGGCGAATGTGAAGTCACCGACTCTGCTAGCTGGTGGACAGGACCTTCCTCGTGGGCAATAAAGGACCTTTCTTCAGCAGTTTCATCCCTCGTATGTGCTGAGTCGGACGCAAGTTCTGAAACTAATGACGAGCGCCGAGTTTCGGTCCCCGGGACCGTGTGATGATGGGCTGACGATGGCGGTATCTCTGAATTGACAGAGGCCACCCCTTCGTCCAACTTCACGGCGTTGCCAGATCTGCAGCGCGCAAAGACATGGTGCACCATCTGTGTCAAGCCACCTTGAGCAACCATCTGATTCACTGGATCTGTGCTCAGAAGAAACACATTGTACACTGTTCGTACAGCCTTCAGCAGGGAGGAATGATGAACGTAAATCGTTGGAGACAGGATCAGGGCAAGAAGAGCTTTGACGACCTGTAGGGAAACCGTTTCTGGCGTTGTTTCTCCGTGACAGGCGGTGACAGTGTGAACCACATGATCAACAAGCGATGGCTGAGGGATATTTGCCTGCGAAGTAGATATAGAGCGTCGGCCTTGCAACGCAGGTGAAGGAGGGGGCGAAGGAAGCGGGGGAGAACTCTCCTCAGCAAAGAAAGAGTATGAGATCAACTTGGAGATGCAGTCCAAGCTGGCAATCATGAGCTTTTCGCTTCTAGTTTCGCAGGCAAGTCGAAGGGGTTCAAAGATATCTCGCGGCCTGTCACCTCCTTGTCCCAGCCTGACCATTTCCAGGGCATTCTGTGCGCTCTCGCGAAGTGGAAGGGAACGCTTTGCTTCCTTCGAGGACAATATCGCCTCCAACGCAGATGATATAAGTACGACGGAGACAGTGTGTCCCGTGGACATTGTCAATGAGCGCTTGTGGGCTGAGTGAGAATGAACAGTACTTGAGGGTGTCTGGGGCAATGGCTCACTATGGCCATTGGACTCCCCGACCTCAGTAGGAATCGTGCGGTCAGAGGATCGAGCCGTAGCATATGAACCTTTGACGAAGACTTGAGATTCGTGCTCGCTGGATAAAAGAGAAGGTGTACCGGTGGCTGAACCCCCAGTTGACGTGACTATGGGATCGACTTCATCCACGGGGACTTGCACGGGGACTTGCACGGGGACTTGCGAATCTACCAAACTACCTTGTGGGCTGCTAGCGGGCTCCAAGACGCCCTTCCCGTCTAGCGATACATTCTCGTGGCCAGGACTCTCCGAGATAGGACCATGGGGAGTTGTGACCGAGGACTGAGGACCAATGGAGGGTTGAACACTGTAGGCAACCGGTACGGGCCCGTCCTTCGACACGCCCGAAAGTTCAACGGGGAGCGCGTCGACAACTTGATCCATACGCTTCTATAATGACCCTATCAGCGTTGTGACAAAAAGTGGATGGCTGCCAGTCCGCCGAGAGTTATGGTAGCAATGGCGTCTTGGTCACTACTGTTTACTTCTTACTGGCATTACTAAGTACTAGAGAGGCTTTACCGCGGTCACAACGTAACAACGGAAGTTGCCACGACTTCAGCATCGTTTTGCAAAGTAGCTTATGGCCTCCCAGATTCCCGCAGGGGCTGCAGCCGCAGTATTCAAGCCATCAGAACCCATTCCGGAGACCACAAGTTCAGTTCAAGGGCCAGATTTTGACAAGACCTCTTCCCTCCAGGATCTTCTCAATAGCTATGAGAGAATTGGATTCCAGGCGACCAGCCTAGGAAAAGCTATTGAAATTATCAATCGCATGGTATGTATGCGCCCATTCGCGTATAATCCAACCCTAACTTTTCCTATCCTAGCTAAAATGGCGCCTTTCGGATGAACCTGCCTCACCGGATGATTCGGATGACTATACAGATCCTAGAGTAAGAGCGCAAACGCGCTGCAACATCTTCCTCGGCTACACTTCAAACCTCATCTCCTCTGGTTTACGTGAGATCATACTCTATCTCGTGAAGTACAAGCATGTTTCAACGATTGTGACGACTGCGGGCGGGGTCGAAGAGGATTTTATCAAGTGCCTAGGCAAAACGTACCTCGCTGATTTTAACATGGATGGTGCAGATCTTCGAAAAAGAGGACTAAACCGCATTGGGAACCTTGTCATACCGAATGACAACTACTGCAAATTCGAGGACTGGCTCATCCCTATACTCGATGTTATGTTGAAGGAGCAGAAAGCCTCTGGTCAAGTATGGACACCAAGTTCTTTCATTCGCCGTTTGGGGAAGGAAATTAACAACGAAGAATCTGTGTATTATTGGGCTTATAAAGTGAATACAACACATTTGGATGAGCTTGCTTGGCCCCTCGCGGACAAGGCTAACTCGCATTACCATAGAATGACATTCCGGTTTTCTGCCCAGCTCTCACAGACGGATCAATAGGAGACATGATTTATTTCCATTCATTTCGATCTCCGGGGTTGATTATAGACATTGTGGGCGATATACGTGCTTTGAACGAGCTGTCTCGTAAATCAAAGAAAGCGGGAATGATCATTCTCGGTGGTGGAGTCTGTAAACATCAGATCGCAAATGCCATGTTAATCGTCAGGAGCTGTTCCATTAATTGAATGGTATCCGCTAACTCCTTCACAGAGGAACGGAGCCGATTACTCGGTCTTCATCGTCAGAAACCATTTTCGTCGTCAGCTGATACTTACTGATCACTTTATGCAGAATACAGGTCAAGAGTTTGACGGATCTGACTCAGGTGCCCGACCTGACGAAGCAGTCTCATGGGGGAAAATTCGTGCAAATGCAGAATCAGTCAAAGTACTGTTTCCTTGGGTTATTTGGTTTCACATCTAACATGCCTATCTTTCGAGGTCTTCGCCGACGCGACGTTGGTTTTCCCACTTTTGGTAGCAGCTACCTTTGCTCGGAGTTAGAACGCTCCCCGTAGTATCCATGCAGTCACGGTATTCTACAAGAAAATCATAGATAATGTATACAGCAGGCCTATAAAAGAACACCGGATAGTATATAGTTGATTGCAGAGTACTGGAAAGGAAGGAGTTCTACCCGCCCACAGAGTGTTCAGCTCCACGAATGCAGATGCGTCAGCACTCAAAAGGTGAACGAGTGAAAGGCTCACCTCTTTGCATTTCTCCGGACCATATCATCAGGTCATCCCGTAGCAGCTGCAAAATCATCATCGAGTCTCGCATGACCTGAACTGATGACGATTCACTTAGGCAAGCGACTGCCTCGTCGAACGCATGCTTTCCCAAGTGACACGCACGCTCTGGGCTCTTGCGGACATCATGGTAATATACTGCGAAGTTCAAGGCTAACCCCAGTCTCGTAGGATGTGTAGGTGCAAGCTTAGCCAAAGCATGTTTATACGCGTGCTTGTACGCAGCAAGAGAGAGATCTGAGTAATTGCTCCTATCACTTGGCTGCGCGAACTCGGCTAAGTAGCGAAAGTAGTCGCCCTTCCTGCGTGGATAAACGGAGTGAAGTCAGATTTAAGTCTGAGTGTCTCCCTCACATTTTGTAATAGAAAACTGTCTCTTCGCCGGGCTCAGCTGTTGACAGCAAATGGTCGTCGAGCAATTTTACGATATCTTCACAGACCTCAGCGAGTTCACGCTCCACACGGCTACGTTGCCGGCTAATTAGCTGCACTTGGTGTTGGGAGTGCTGTCCAGCTATTCGGCTCGACTCCAATTTCTCGAGAGAATCGATGATCCTCCAACTGCTGCGAAGGGCATTCGTGATATTCTTGTAAGCAACGGAGAGGAGGTTCCGCTCTTCAATGGTCAAGGCACCATAGGTCTGAATTAGACCTTTCACCTGCGCCACTAAGTCTGAATTTCAACAGTAAGAGCGATCTCACAATACAATTCGACAGAAAATGAAACACGACCTTCATAGCGTTCCGCCTCCTCGGCGACCTTGGCCAAGAGAAGATATTCTTCTCGTGAAGGAATTCTCACCTATTCAGAGGACAGTCAGTAAGCACTATAGAAAACGCCGGATTATTTCACTCACCGGGGACATAACACTGACTATCGAAAAGTGGAAATACAATCCAGAGAACGCAGAGTGGGCTCTATTTCTACCACCTTGTGGGGTTATGGGCAACAGGCTTCGTGGAACAGGACAGGACACCTGAAGCTCGTGGTTCACAAGGCACGAAGGTGACATGTGGAAAACAGGAGTGGTTAGCAATGGCAGGATCTTCCATTGTGATCATGCGGGTTGATACTCCAACCCTGGGCATAGGGGAAAATAAGGCATACTCAGGAAACATTGGGTTGAGGGTTAAGACTTAGGCGGTGCCGGGCAGTTGAACCTCGTGCTGCTCACAGCACAGTGTGGGTATGTATAGCCAATAAGCGCGTTTTCCATGACCGTGACCATGCGTCGAATGCTCTATGAGATGCGAATGTTACAAGTATGCAGCCCAACAGGAGAAAAATGTCGACGAACCAAAATAAATGGTTAGAGTACTCCCTCCCGTCGAACGTTGTCATTTATATTGGCAACAGGGAACTGACTTTGCCTGCCTCGTGGCCAAGTAGAGTTGCTGGTGGCACGACCGGAAGCAATACACCTGCCGTAAACCAGAACACAGGATAGCGGCGTTGAATGTTGTCAATAAAGAGTGCCACAATAAGAGCAAGGGTAGACGAAAGGAGTGCGACGGGGAGTAGGTACCAAGATAAATTGATAACGTCCTGGTTGACGACTGCCAAGAGGGCTGTTGCCCCAGCTGGAGGATGAACCGTCTCAGTAAGTTGCATGGCTACAAGGGCAAGCGAAATTGAGATAGACCCAGCCAGCCACTGTAGCTGACTATAGTACTCGGGAGGCAAGAGTTGAATCAGTTTTGATATGCAGACACCTAATAGCGCGCTGATGAAATGTCCGCCAATAAGCGCTCTAGGTTGTGCTAGAGGCCGATCGATGGAACCGTAAACTAACACGGCCGACGAACTCTGTAACAATTTCTCGTGGAATTAGCGAAGTTGATCACTTTTCAAAAAAAAAAAAAAAAAAAGGGAAACAAAAATTAGATGCAATAGAACTCAACCCTTACAAAGCTGGCAACCACTGGTATTGCTTGCTGCGTGGAATAATGCAAGCGGAAGGAGGCCTGAACGAGGGAAACACCACAAAATGCACCGACAAAGGACCAGAGTGCAACAACATAGGACGGTAGAGGCTTTTGGGAGGAAGAACGATACCCCAGCCAACGGCTAATGGAAGGCGAAATTTTTGCCAGTTGGTAGTGCGGAAGTTGCATAGTAGATTATGTCAACTTGGTTGTTCTTGGCCCTAGTCTATATATTGTATAACAAAGGTAGGCCGAGGCTCGCCGAAAGTCGCTTGAAGTGAAGGTTAATTAATCGCCGAATCCATTTCATACCCTAGTCAATTCGCCGACTAACTTATCGCCCAAGCAGAGCCGCGAAATTTTGGGTCGTCCTATTGGGTGCAGCACTGGGGGGCGACTCTGCAACTTAGAAAAGGATTGGTAACATGTTGGACAAATTTTGGGATGTACGTAGTACCGTACTATATGAATCGTTGGCAGGTGTCATTAGCATGAATGAACACCGATAGGTCGGAGGCGGTTTTCCGTTGACTGCTGCTCGTCATGTGCGCAGAGTACGGCCATCTTAGAC
This sequence comes from Tylopilus orsonianus, assembly GCA_038089095.1. Classification (NCBI taxonomy): domain Eukaryota; kingdom Fungi; phylum Basidiomycota; class Agaricomycetes; order Boletales; family Boletaceae; genus Tylopilus; species Tylopilus orsonianus. The sequence goes on along the minus strand of JBBPKE010000119.1, from coordinate 10,342 downwards.
CAGACATCTAAGACAGGATTTCTCCAAGGACGCCGGAGCACCCGCCTTCAACACGATTGAATTTCACATCGGATTCACATTGAAGCGGTCGGGCCATCGACAGTGCAGAGAGAGGTAGCAGATAGGTACTCTATCGACATAAAAGATGGCAACAACCATAGGCACCAAGCTACGAGTGCCAATGAAATATGTGAGTGCAGATCATCGATCATCGATTAGGTACACACGACCAGATCGCGTATTCACCAGGACAGTGCATGATCTACAGCGATTATCTATCAGACTGGCAGCACCTCACGTACATTTAGAGTCTCGAGACACTTTGTAATTTATGAGCTCTGAATTCTAGACTCTTGAGAACGTAATTAAGTGAATGAGCGCGTGCTCAGTTCCTAAGAAATAAATCGGGTATATTGAGGGGTTTCGTAGATGATTAACTATTGTCTAGGAAGCAACCCGACATTAAGTCACCGAGGGCGTTCGTCCGGGTTTGCTTATAGGCGAGGGAAGCGCATATTTAAGTCAACATTAATATTGGAAAACAGGCGTTGAGCACTGATCCCGACAAGGTTTATTACGACACATCCTTCAGAAGGTTTTCCGTTCGCTAGGAGGAGGTACTGTAGACGATGCCATTAATGAATTTAAAGGACAGATCGGGCCTGAATTGGCGATGGATATTGGTTAATTTGATTGCTGACCCGCAGCTAGACAGTTACCACAAATATCGTATCAAGTGTTTGGTACGAAAACCCGCACCAGCGGAGCAGCAGTAGGTGAATCGGCCCAATTGCAAGCAGGTTCGGCAGAAGTCGAAGACAAAGAAATGAAAAACATGAACTTCAATGTTCTAACACGTACTACTGGGCCGTGGTTCTCAAGCCCCTTGCCCCAGCCCAAATCACTATATGCCTGCAGGGCTGAGGGAGATCACATTTGCTAATATGAAGTGTAAGGAAGACTTCAAGCACCTTTGGCGTGCGATCAAGCAAGTTAAACATAACCCGGGCACAAGCGAATTTGACAAGCCATATGGATATCCATGCGGACGCATACAAGTACAGACTGCATGGGGAGAATACCTATGCCCAAGGATCTTTTACGCACAGTGCCTCCTTCCACACGTTGAGCCGTGCTTAGGTCGCTCGTTACGACACTTGTTGCGAGGATGTGGAACGGCGTCCACGAAAGAACAAGTTCTGTGAGGCGCATTGTGAGGACATAACGAGACCGAGTAAGCAGCGGACACAAGCCTGACAGGGAGGTCGATCTTCACCCTCACAAGAAGCGCGATGGATGCGAGCGCGCTAAGGTCGGCTCCCCGTTGGGAGGCAAGACCTATATGAAGTAGAATCACTTCCCAGTCAATGCTAGGGTGCTAAGGGATATGGGATATATTACCTGTGCGACGACGATCATAGGGAGGGAATGTGGGTCCAGGAGACAAGAAGGTTTCTACGACATTTCCTTTATAAGGGAGCCGTGATACTGTGGCAGGTCGGTGGGCAGCATGATGTGGTAGCAGCCATGGATGACTGTTATTGATAAGGCGGAGTACAAGTTCCGAGACTTACCGTGGTTGGGCGCCAAAACAGAATTGGAGATTGTCCGGAAATACGACGGAAATGGTGCATTGTGATTTTAGTAGATCCAGACGATAAACCGATGCTTGGCAATGCATACAGTATTGTCACTCGGAACGTGGCTGAAAATGCGGCATATCCAACAAATTTCATATTATTTCGCAGCAAACACGACACGATTTCGCGCCACCGTCAAATGTGCGTGATTTAGGGCAGGTGAAAATGTGATGGCAACCGGGCTCGGCATTCAATATTTCAATCCCCATTAGCGGGCGGACTCGAGCCATCATCGTCATCCTCGTCGAACGGAGGCGGGAAGAGAGGCTAGTAAGTGGTCAGTGGGAAGTGGGAAGAAGAGGTCCGTCTTGGATCTTGTCCCTCTCTGTCGACTGTTAATATACATTCAGAAGTACGCCAGGCCTGATTAGGATCTCTAGATATGGCGTACCAGTTTTCGCGGAAGGGATGTTTCAAATGTGGAAACTGTGAGCATGTCTGCCCTTACATGATGCCTCTTGTTTTAAGGGCGAATGACATGCAGTGGGTCATATTGCTGAGAACTGCTCCTCGGAGCAACGACTATGTTACAACTGCCGTGAACCAGGACACGAGTCCTCGGCCTGTCCTTCACCCCGAACCGTCGCTGCCAAGCAGTGCTATTCCTGCGGCGGCATAGGACACATTCAAGCCGAGTGTCCCAATTTAAGAGTCCTGGGCGGAAATCAGAAATGCTATGTGAGTGGGCTCTGTGCCTCCCAACGTATCACTTGCGTACTGATGTTGTCAGAACTGTGGGCGTTTTGGTCACATCGCGCGCTTTTGCCCTAGCGGAGCAATGGGGGTCGCGGGCGCTGGCTTTGCATATCGTATGCCACCTCCAGGACGTGCCTTGAATACAGCAACTCTCCCTCCGGTGAAGTGTTATCGCTGCGGAGGTCTGAATCATATGGCTAGGTAGAGATCTACGCGAGGATTGTGGGATGCTGACCTCATAGTACTGCAAGGGGTTGTTACGCTCCACCAGGTACTACGTTTGCTGACGGAACACCTACTTCTGGACCGAACAAGAATAAGACGTGCTACAAATGTGGCCATGAAGGACATGTGAGGTCATCACATATAATCTCCAAGACCAGCGCTTATTTGGGCCACTGCAGATTGCCAGAGATTGTACCGAGAACGCAGAGTTTGCTGGATAGGCATGTTTCCGTTACCGTCGTGAAGAAATATCCTTCTGTTTGTCTTTAGAAAATGTGAAGTACGTTCAGGTGAATGACATCTTACCGAGCCTTAATTATGCAGATAACTCGCCATGATCGTCTTGCTCTTCGCTCTGGTGCACCACCCTGGACTTATGAGACACTTTTTAGGCAGGACATTTCCTCCTTTATCTGGTTCCCGCCTCTCACCTATTGCAGGCGGTGATTATCACCACGAACACTTATTCATGATTTTCTGTCTACAAATGTGCGATCACTCTAGTTACTTTGGTTCTCTTTAGGCGCATTTGAGTATGTGAACTGTTTCACGTCCACAGTATAAAGTCCGTTCAAAGTGACTTGTATTGTATGTACATAGCTTTATCACCACCTCCTGTGACGGCGTTCTGAGTTGCGGTCAGACCTGGAAGTTCGACCAGTTGTTTGTGTCAAGACTGGTGAGGGTGTAGATCCATATAATTCAGGTGCTAAAGTGCTTTATGTAAGTTCATCAGCAGACAGCCGGAATTCTGTTTCGTTCAAATGCAGGGAACCTTTCAGCGCGTTACATCCACTACATGCCGCGGTTCACGACAGTGCAGGACCCTCTTCAACTTCACCGGATTTCCTTCTACAAATCTCTTTCCGCACAATGGCTCGGGAACGCAGAGTCACCATGAACGGAAAATTCTCCCGTACGTCAATTGTGCACCAACCCACCCAATTCACCGACGCAGCCACCCACAGCTATCGGCCCAGTGAATTATACAAAGTCATTGCGGATATAGAGTCGTACCCAAGATTCTTGCCATACTGTACGGGTTCAAGGATTCTCGAAAGCGAGACTCAACAAGATGGGATAACAGTTATGAAAGCTGAGCTTACGGTGGGCTTCCTTGCGATGAAGGAAAGCTACACTAGTACTGTAAGATGCAAGCCTCATGAATATTTGGAGGTATGATTTTTCTACTTGTTTCTCTCCCTTTACCGACCATTAGCCTGCCCATGTGCTAGGCAGTAGCTTCACCTTCTAGTTCACTGTTCAAGATGTTGACCACTGTCTGGCGCCTGAGTCCAGTGCCTTCCACCACTCCTCAGCTTCTTACGTCGCCCCCACAAAATGTTTCTGTGGGAGACTCTGCCTCTCGGGTTTCCTATGATCAGGGGCCAACGTTGGTTACTCTGGACCTTGTCTTTGCTTTTGCGGATCCAATGCACGTCATTGTCTCTGCGACACTCATTGGTCAGGTCTCGGAACTAATGGTGAATGCTTTTGAGCAGCGCTGCTCTGCAATGTACGGGGGTTCCAGCTGATTGAGTAATTTGATTTCAATGCCTTGCTCTATGCTACTTTCATCTGTTAATCATGATGTTTGTTTTGCAATGTTCTACACAATTCAGAGATTGTCTGCATGCCAGTATCATTTGAGCTAGTATTTATTGTAGTGTTGATCATGGTTGGGAGGTTTGATTATGTAAGTATCAAAATGCTTTGTTGACCCATGTTGCATAAGTGTTGAAAACAGCGTTCACAATGTCTCCTACTATTTCAACTTCAAACGATTCTCCCGTGTCCGCACCTATCCAGCCGATGCATCATCCTTCGCAGGCAGCGCATATCGTCGTTCCTCAGGCACCTCTTGGGAATGCAACGAATGGGACAGCCGTTGCGACAGGAATGGGCACGAAAACTCTCCTGGCCAAGAAGATGGCGAAATCCAAGTATGTCACCTGAACACTACCCCAGTGGATACACATTAACTCGCTGGCTGTTGCTAGTAACCCAAAATTTGTTTCACCGACTGATAACATGGTGACTCCAGTTACTCAGAAACTCAATGCCGCCAGACAGAAGCGTTTCACAAAGTACGTGGCAATACTCGTTTCGTTCCATATGATTGATTATCATTTCACTAGGGGCGCAAAGCCAGTGGCTAGCCTCTTCTCTGGCAAAGAGAAACAGTTACCGGATGAACAAAGTGAGGGTGACGAAGCATGTATGCCGCCTGTCGTACCTGCAAATGAAGATGCCAACCCGTTCGAATAATGAAGTTGGTCATGTGTGGCTGATGTATGAATATCGCTCTCCGGGAGTAAGATAATACCCTCTTATATATGTCGTAGCATTGAGCTGTGTTATCTGTTTCGCTAAATCTCTGATTATCGCTTGTAGTTGGTCTGTAGCTCATATACACAGTAGATTGTTTGTTATATACCTGTGATTGCCCTAACATGTTTTTCGTTCTGTTATATGCACTAAGTTGTGATCTGGTTCAGTACGCCTGTAATTGCCTCAGACTGTCTCTACCTCACCGGGAGATTGAGTTTCGTAATTCAGATTTAACAAGCAACTTTCGTATCAGTAAGTCTTAGGCTGTTATGTTTCGTTCATGTCACTTATGCAGATACAGGGTCCTTCAACGAGCTCGCGCAGGCTAACCTTGTTGCTTTTTGTTACTAGGGTAAGCAAGTTTTGTGTACCACTAGCATTGTGTTCCACGCATAAGTGACTCGTTGGATACGTAGCCTGCAAACGTCCATCCAATACTTTTCTTGCTCGGATTCTTGCTTGCCCCCTGACAGCCGATAGATTCACCTTCTTGTTGACCCACTTTGGGCCACAAAGCTCCAGAAGACGTGGTCATACTTTTTGTCGCAAAGATTTCTGCTTGTGGTCTGATTTTCTTTTTCTTCGGAACATGCTCATGTGGCCTAAACATAATTAGGTGGATCGTAGAAGGCGTAGGTGACTCGTTTGTTCATTTTCAAACTTGGCTTCACCTCTGTTAGCGGCACGATGCCTATCTCGGTTGTTGGCAACCACTGTTCGCTGACAATGAACTAAAGGGAGCTAATTTTTTGTCCCCTGGGAGCCATGGCGATGATCCAGGCTCGCCGACTACTCTAATGTGGTCCTGAAAGATATTAGCTTACCTACCCACTTGTCGACTCCATTGATCCACTCTGTCCATACTTTGAAGTCGGTGTGGTAGTTTACTGGCGTGGATTCCTGATCACACTGACCACTGATCAGTAATCTCGGCATGCCCAGTTTCTGAGTAGTCTATAGCCTATCTATTCCGTTTGTGTCGACAGATACTAGTGCAGAGGGACAATTGATGATCATGAGCTGTAGTGTAGAATCGAATGTCCATTTGAGAATACGGAGTGCAAACACTCATTATCAACGAAGGTAGATGAGAACTAAACTAGGTCCATGTAAACAAAAACACATCGCTCCTCCTTTAGTTCCTCCTGCAGCACCTGAAAAAGTTACGTTTGAACCAATACCACAAACACTGTCATTCGTCAGCACCATAAAAGTGGCTTCTGACGCGAAGGTAACTTACTCCAACAAACCGCACAGCGGCAAGTGCGAATGTGGAATACAAAATTACCGCGAAGTAAATGTTCTGTTTAGCTCGCAGATCGTTTTCGTCCTGGACAGCATTCTGCGGGGTATCGAGACCGTTGATGTTTTCGATTGCAACCGCTAGTCCAGCATTCGTGAGCATCCAGAATGCAACGAGCCGCGTGCGGAAGGTCTTATTTTGATCATCCATTGTGGGCTTCTCGATGACATCCTTCACTTCAATCTTGGTCACAGCACGCGTGACCGTCTCTTTGAAAGCGGCATCAACATCTTCTTGAATTCGATGTGTATCCTCGACAACAGGGGCATCAGCATCTTTGCTCTTCGACGAGGAGACAGAAGGGAGTGCCTCGGCTTTATCGCTGCCTTTGGTTCCCCAAGAGACCTATGAGGTGCGTCAGACATGTCCAGGTCGTACGGGTCAGCTAACACACATCGTGCAAGTTACAGAATGCGTAAACATTGAGCACATTCGTGAAGCTCGGTGCTAAGCACAAGTATTGGAAGAAACTGGAGAACATATGCCAAGGGTCTCGCTGTAAATGTGTCTCGTACATGGCTCCAACACAAGAAGTAAAAAAACTTACGTAGAGGAATGATGCGATGAAATAAATTCCTGAACACCCAATAAAACTGATGATCATGTCCAATAGCGGCAACTTACCGAAAGTCGAAACCATCGCAGCGATCAGCGCACCGACGGGCGGAGTGAAGAACGTCAAAATAACTTGGGTGGCAGTCTTATTCTTCAGTTCGTTAGGGATATTCTGAAGAGAACAACCATGAATAAACACATATCAACAGTAGCAGTCCGCGTACCGTGAAGGCCTTGATCGTCAACCAAAACGAACAAATGAGTAGGTAGACAGCTAAGAAAGCATACACCCTGCCATGGATAAGCAAAGGAGTGGGCATCTGAAAGGAATAACCGACCAGAGGGTCACGGCGTAAGCGGTTCGTTCTCCTTTGGGCCTGTTTCCGAGAGCAAGGACGAACTAGAGCAACCAGTTATACATGGATGAACGCCAGCAGTAGTGTAACCCACTTGTAACGCAAGGAACGCCAGGTATATCCACTTGAACGCGAGGTTCACCCAATGGGTCTGAATAGTCGATCAGAGCCAGAATTTCATACTTGTGAGGTGAGTTACATACAACGTCGGCCGTCCCGAAGATAACGATATTTTGTGAAGGGAGCAGGTCGATGATAATGCTGAATGTTAACCAAATATTCGCCAAGGCAAACCACGAGAAAATCAACGAGAAGATGTTATACTGAAGTGGAGATCAACTAAGCCCAAAGCACAGAAATGATGTCACATACGAGGGCCTGGATGTGGAAAAAGAACATTCGGATGATACCATGACCCGAACGATATAACTGGAAGAAGTTGACGAGGGCATACTATCAGGAGTTCAGACTGGGTGGGAAATGACAGGTTGGAAAGAAGCTACTCACCACTGAAGCAGCGAAAGAGCCATTGAGCCAACGCCGACGTTGACCAATCAATTCAACCGCGGCCTCTGGGACATCTGTCTCAGCTTTAGAGGGTTTAACGTAAGTTAAAGTCCAACGATCTCCCGCCTTCGCGACCAACTCAAAACACAGAATACGATCCTCAGCAAGGAACATGTTCTTGGTGAAGATGTTCATGCCATAGATGCCGTTCGCGCCAAGACGATCAGCAAGTGAGTGGTCGCCATGGAAGTACTGTTCGAGAGGGCGTCCAAGGATTGCACGATACCGGTATGCAGAAAATGCACCAGGAAGGACGGATACATAACCGAAACTACTTTCGAGTGGTTTGTCTGTCAGACAGCGTTAGGGTCAGGGCCATGTGTAGAGAAAAGAGCCAAAAAGATTACCTAGGATGTTGGACATCTTGTACTCGAAGTTTTGTGCCGCAACTAGGGGGTTCAGAAGCTTCCTACCCCCTTCAATCATTGCGTGAATTTCGCCGCAGCATCCTCCCAAATGAGGATCGTTGTAGAAGGCTTCCCACAGATAATAAATTGACTTGTGACCTGGTTTTGTTCCGGCATCGATGAGGACACAAACGTCAGGCTGAAGAACGAGGTTACTGCACAATTAATAAATAAAAAGGAGATCTCAAACCTTTAACGTGCGTCCGATAGCGTTGAAGAGCCAGCGGTGGGAGTTGATCTTCTTCTGGTTCTTAGCCTTCAAGACAAGAATTATCTGAACTGGAACTAAATTATTGGGGTCGTTCTCATGAGGAAGCACCAGTTGAGGCGTGGGGTCCACGGAGAGTTGAGTAGTGTACTGCGGTATCGTGTAAAAAGTGACAGCCATCTGGCTAGAAAGGGGCTAACCTCGAAGATATGAGCAACAGTGTCCTTTCCATCCACTTGCTTCTTCATGACACCATCTTGGTAAACACCCACGGTAGCTAAAATATCGAGAACGCTCTTGTCCATTGGCTCCAAACCATCGACGATAAGAGCAACCACAATCCTTTGCCAGCCTGGCATACCTTCCTCTGCAGCTCGACGCCAGTACTTAGACTGCTTTGTCTTGCAAATGTCACGAACGTTCATCATGACACCGTGAAGTGTACGAGCGTACAGCGTCTTGTCTTCATTGTAAGACGTGACGGCAATGAGAAGGTCGGTTTGACGGTTATAAAGCTTGGCCCGCAAGGTCCATCCGCTGGCTTCGGTAAAATCATCAGGATCGACCGTAGCAGCGCTGTATCGCATATGGCTGATTGAGAGTCAATTGGTAAGCATTCAACACAGCTATCTTACACTAAATACACTCACGAAAATTCCGTCGTACTGGTCATTGCATATTTTGCCTCAATTGCGCTGTGAACTGGCGTAGGGACGGGGTACTCAGTGATGAAGTTCCCCTTAGTAAGCTTAACTTTGCGGGTCACACCACGCTTGATCGTCTGGCGACGTCTCCAAGCAGTTTCAGCTCCATTGGTGGACTGCGACATGGCTGAACTCGGGCGAGCATAAGGGTCCCCGTATGCAGACGGATCAACAGGGCTGTAGAGACCACATGAGTATCGACCGTCTCCATGCGCCATAGGAGTACAAGGTGACTTGCCCAGGGGGATAGAAACCACCAGGATTATAGCCCTCACCCCCAGTTAAAGGCAGTTTTTCTGCATATTCTTCATCGCCATAACCTGGTCCACCAAATTCGCGAGGTAGGTTGGTACTACTCTCAAAAGGAGAGTTGGCGGCACTGTCGTATGTCCTCGGTGGAGGTTCTTGGAAATGGGTTTGGCGGGGGCGATCAGCGAACGGATCGCCGTAATGTTCACCTGGAGAGGACATAGAAGAAGCTGGGTATGACAGTAGAAGAATGAAGGAAGCTCAAAAAAAAAAAAGATTCAATAGCGCCCGACGAGTGTTTGGGCAGTGGTAAAGGAAGGCAAGAAAGTCGTGGAGAGTTGTCGACCAACACCAAGCCCAGGCAACCAGTTTTGTACGATGTTATAGTACACCGCCTACTGGTCCGGACCTCTATCACTCCGCTGCCACTTCACTTCGTAACGCGTCGTTCCTCTTTGATTCAAACCCAGTGGAATATCTGATAGAACCCTCGCAATATGTCCATCTTTCCTCACTACAAGTGAATGCTTTACACTCAATGGAAATTGGAAACACGTATCCATGCACACTATAGATTCTATGTGCCCAGGACCCCGAGACTCTCCTTGCGCCGCAGTACACAGCCACGTTCGCAACGCCCTGCACGTCTGTTTGGCGAAATATACTATCGCTTTAACCGAGTTTAGGCGCTTTGTATTCGACTGACGCCTCTATCATACTTTCCTGGGAGACACTGGAATCACTTTAAATAGTGTTAGACCGTACATTTCATTCACAAGATGTTACCAACTATTCGTCAAGCCTTGTGACACGTGGCACGGGCAATCAAAAACCGGTGATTCAGGATTGAAAACGGCCGCTGATTCGGGTATCGATTTCGGATTAGATTTCGAATGTTATACAGTCAACTGTGTAATAGCCCATATCTGTATAAACCCATACTCTGCAATACCCCATAGTAAACCCCGTTTCCCGAGTTGATATGGGGATTTGGTATCCATAGCATGGTGATTCACGGTCGCCATAACCCTAACCCTAACCCTAGAATTACGGTAGTCACTGTGGTCCATTGGACGACAACGGTGCGAAAGGGGTCCAAGG
>JBBPKE010000118.1:0-38704 GCA_038089095.1 Tylopilus orsonianus | reverse complement strand
CCACCACCACCTACTTCACCACCGCGTGACCTATCGGCTCCCCAATCCAGACCACTATCTCCCCCACCTCCTCCCTCGGAACCACCACTGCCACCCGCTGCGACGCGCTCACATACTCCAGAGCCCATCGCGTCGAGTTCGAAACTGCCCCGGCCCCGATCACCATCTCCCCAACCGAAAACGTATTCCCTGTCACCACCACCGCCTTGGCCACCTTCTCCCTCTGAATACCCTCCCGGACATAACTTCAAGATCATATATGACCCTATTACAGACAAGGACCGCGACGGTCGCATGCGTACACTGCTCGAAAAAATTCGTTTGGTTGACAAGAACAGACCCGGCTCTTCGCAATCCCGGATAAATGGAAAGGGCAAAGGCAAAGAGACGATCACGCGGTACAACGGGGAAGTGATCGAAGGAGAGGTCGCACCCGTACCTAAGGATCCACGCAAGACACCTGGTTTCAAGAGACGACCGGGAAGAGAGGCGTTTCACGAGGTTAAATACGAGGTTCGCCGTTCGCAAAGTTATGGTATGGACGCGTCTGACTTGGGATTGCCATGTACGTGAAGCATGATCAACATTCGACGGGTCCACCACCGCCTACGGCCGTACTGGTCACTAACATCTCGTCTCTGACACCCACGCAACATATACGCCGTGCATTTTCTGTCTATGGAAAGATCACGTCGTTCGAGCCACAGATTAATATGGAGACTGGGATGGCACTTGGGGTTGTCTTTATCCGGTATCAAACGCACGACGAAGCGAAACTGTGTGTTGAACGCGCACACGGCAAGAAGCTTGGTGTCGTGACAGGAGCTGGTGAGGGCGATGAGCTCAAAGTGGTTTTTGACGGTGAGGGGTTAAAGCTGAAAGCCGTTCTCAAGGAGCTGGACGACCGAAAGAAGCGGGAAAGGGAAGAGAAACGGAGAAAGGAACGGGACGCCAAGGCAATACGCCCCCCTTCCCATTCCCATCCTCCGTCGACGTCAACCCCGAACTCGACGCAGACCCCTAATGCTTCAAATCCGAGTTGGCGATCAAGTCACCAACTACCACCGCGTCCTGCGCATATTCCGAGTGGTCGCGCGTCGCCCTCGGCTCATGCGCGTCCGATGGCCAAGAAGCAACCTCCCCCGCTCGTATTTACCAAGGCTCGGATGAACAATTCGACGAGCAATCGTTATACGTCTCTTCACGACCCTGCACCGCCTTCTGTGCACTCTTCCTCCTCCACACCCGCTCACCCTCGTGGTCGTTCGTCGCATTACTCCCATGCCCATGGCGATCGCACGCCGCCTTCTCGTTCCCCGTCTCCGATCGCACGCAAACCTGGTCAGTCCAGTGCGCGCCACGGTCTGACCCGTTCCATCGCGTCCCCCGCTATCCTTGCTGCGCTATCTAAGAACGGCTTCGACCACATCCGACTCGAGCTGAGTGAAGGCGCAATGCGTTCCGTCCTCGAATCTGATGTCGTCGCGTTCTTTTCCGATTTTAAAGTCGACAGCGTCTTGCGCGATCATGGTGCATGGTATGTCACATTCAAGACGCCGGATTCGGCACGTCGAGCGGGCATGGTCCTCAACTCTGGTGGACGGACGATCGCACATCATTCAGTTACCCTGGCGACATGTCCACCGCCTTCCAAGGGTGCGGTGAGCGAGCCTGCGGCGGGAGTAAAAAGAACATGGACAACAGAGGAGATGATACAGGGCGCGGAGCAGGCGATTTTGAGGGAACTCAAAGTGCTGTTGGAAAAGGATATTACAGAGCGGGTCGTCGCGTTTGGGTTGCGCAAGCTGGTGGCAGAGGAAAAGGCCAGGGCTGTAGCAGAGTCGAAAGTGAAGGAGAGTACCGGAGGGTTGGTTGATGGGGAGGGCAAGTCATCAGAAAAGAGAGGATGGAAAGGGCTGTCATTCCGCAAACCAGCCAAAAGAGCGAGGGAAGAGGAGGGAAAGGGCATGGTTGCACCCATAGTGGAGGAAGTGCAGATGGATGAGGCGGAAGACGAGCCAGAGCCAGAACCGGAACCCGAGCCAGAGCCGAAGCCTGAACTGCTCATATCACCGCCTAAGAAGAAGCGGAAGAAGGAAGTTGTGTTGAAGGAGCAGAGCGTCGAGGTACAGTCGGAGGTTGACGATGACGTCGGGCTGGACGTGCGGAAGCGTGGCTTGTCGGAGGAGGTCGAAGAAGAAGAACCAGTTAAGAAAAAAGCGAAAAAGGACGTCGTCGAGGAGCAACTACCCATCAAGAAGACAATGTCCAAGAAAAAGCCGCCCAAGAAGAAACCAGTCAAGGACCTCCCTGTCGTCGAGGAGGTCATTCTCTCAGAAACTTTGGCATTCGTTCCCCCCACCACTACGACCATCGATGTTTCCAAATTGGAACCTATAACACGATCGCCGTCGCCCGTTCCGCAAGTGCTACCACCTCCGACACAACCTCCCGATCTGCTTCGGGGCGTGTGCGAAGATGACGAAGATCTCTACTTTGCCCGGTTGGCTCTGTCTGGTGAAATCGAACCCCCCCGCGTCCCATTACCTCCATATGACGTCGTTCCACCTTTCCGAAAACACCTTACGGGCTCCGCGCGTACAGAAGGCTATTATAAAATCTCGCACGCCGAAAAATCAGCCTACGTTGCTCAATACACGTCCCGTTCAACCAATATCGAAAACCCTGCACCCACGGAGCAACCTCCTACCCAGCACATCACTTCTTCGCGATCGAACCGTGCCAATGCACGCCGGCGTGCGCAGGGGCTGGAAGAGATCAACCAGGTCCAGCGGGCCGTCGCGCTGTCGAAAGGCGAGACAGGCGCGGCTGAGCTCTCGATTAAATTCAACCAGTTGCAGACTCGGAAGAAGCATCTCCGCTTTGCGCGCTCTCCGATCCACGATTGGGGATTGTATGCTATGGAGCGTATTGCGAGGGGTGAGATGGTCATCGAATATGTGGGCGAGATCATTCGCGCACAAGTGGCCGACAAGCGCGAGAAGGTATACGAGAGGCAGGGCATCGGGAGTAGCTATCTCTTCCGAATTGATGAAGATTTGGTTGTGGACGCAACGAAGAAGGGTAATCTTGGGTGAGTCCCGTTCAGGGGATCGTCTTGTCAAAAAAAAGAAAAGAAAAGTGTCTGACCAACGGGAATGATGACAGGAGACTGATTAATCACTCTTGTGATCCGAATTGTACGGCAAAGATTATTACCATCAGCGGGGAGAAAAAGATTGTCATCTATGCCAAACAAGATATCGAGCTCGGGAACGAGATCACATATGGTGTGTCACGTGTTGGCTTTCTGCTTGCACTCCTGAGCCGGGCCCTTCAGACTATCACTTCCCCATCGAACAGGACAAGATACCATGTTTGTGTGGTTCTGCCAAATGTCGCGGGTATCTCAACTAGACCTAAGCGAAGGCTATTCTCTCCCTGCATTTCGTTTTCCTTTGGTCCACTGTGGTGCTCCTCTCTCTCATTTAATGGTCTCAGTCACGCCTCACATCGAATGCAAGTCATACCCCCCTGCTCATACACTTTTCACGGTATCACACGTCACCTCACTGTGCTATGTATCATCGAGATTATTGCATGGCCCCCTTCTTCTTTTCGCATGTCACTTCTCTTTTTCTATTTTGTTTTTACACCTCTTTTGTTATTCTGTTTTCGTATCCTCATCACCAGCAATCTATACTGACCACCCGTTGCATCATATCGTACATTTGATTGGCCTGAGTGCTCGTATGACTCCGGCATGCATCACAACTTGAAGGGGAAGATGCGGTACTTCATACTCGAAATGAGCATTGTCCCTGTCGTATGGTTCTGCTCTGTAGTGTCTTCAGAGGTAAAAAAAAACGATGGCTGGGTACTTTACCTCTGTTCAATTCTGGCGAGAATGATGATTGCACTCAGCAAGCAAATCTTGCAAGTGTCTTCATGTACGTTTCTTTTTTGATACTATAATACAACATTTGCTTATAGCGCATAAGGTTTTCGGTGAGCAGACGGGCACTTATTTTTCCCTTCCCGACAAAATCGCTGCTGATAATTTCTCATAATGCACTGTATACACCGGAGACTGAAACGTGCTAGATGTATGCGCAACAAAAAAGCAACCCTCTATAAATCTTAATATACAACGAGGTTGGCATACTCCGCTGTACTATAGTACAATAACAGATTCCTATTAGTGTAAGTAACAGTCATCCCTTACAAGCGGGAGTTGAGGACTTGGTGCTTGCGCCGCTACCGATACACCGTATGTACATGCGTGTATCATTATTTTGTCCTATGAGCCCGAAAGCCCCTACTAGAAATTCCGGCGCTGCAAAAGTTCCTTCTTTCTTTCATTCTCAGACCTTATGAGATATATTCCACGGTGTTATCTTATCTGACCCAAATGCTTATAATCTGTGCAGCAACTGGTGTGCAACGGTGCGCCGAAGCCGTTTTACCATGTGAATTTGGTCGACTCATCCGAAAAAGGAAACAACTTTATTTTTCAATCTCCGACAGAACTTAGTCGCTCAACGTACGACCGCCTCGAGCTCGACGCCAGTAACGGTACCTGCAAGACACAAAGAATGTGAGTGATTCCCAGTCCGCTCGGTGAAACTTTCCACGACAAGCTGGCTGCACATTTACGCCAATTGAGATCAAAATCGTTGTCTTGTCGGCTGGATCATTCACCCCTTCCTTGGATGTCCTATCTTCTTTTCATCTGTCCATTGAACAGGTAGTTGATGAGTCGTTACAGATAAAGATGGGTCGCGTTATTAGGGCACAGAGGCGTTCGCATGCTATCGTATGTTGTACCCCGTCGCAAATCTCGCTATTATTCAATACCCTTCTCCGTCCAGTTCAAGGCGCACACTCACCACAACAAGGCACCCGCAAAACTGCGCACTCTCGACTTTGCAGAGCGCAACGGGTACATTCGTGGTATTGTCAAAGAAATTATTCATGATCCCGGCCGGTGAGCCTGCCTAATTACCAACCGTGGTCACCCACTCAATCATTGTTGACTAGCGGGGCACCGCTTGCACGTGTCGTCTTCCGTGACCCTTATCGCTACAAGCTTCGCCAGGAAACATTTATCGCGACTGAGGGTCTCCATACCGGCGCATTCGTTTACTGCGGAAAAAAGGCCACTCTTACCGTTGGCAATGTCCTCCCTGTAGGCCAATGTCCTGAAGGCACTATTATCTGCAACGTTGAGGAAAAAGTTGGCGATCGTGGTGCGCTCGCACGTACTTCTGGGAACTATGCCACCATCATCGGCCACTCCCCCGAAGACCACAAAACCCGTATTCGTCTTCCCAGTGGTGCGAAAAAGACCGTCTCTGCAAGTTCACGTGCGACGGTTGGAATTGTTGCCGGTGGTGGACGTATCGACAAGCCCTTGCTCAAGGCTGGTCGTGCGTACTACAAATTTAAGGCTAAGCGCAACAGGTGAGGCATATTACTCGCTTTCTGCAACGGCATTCAACTCCCCATCCAGTTGGCCTCGTACTCGTGGTGTTGCTATGAACCCCGTTGATCACCCCCACGGTGGTGGTAACCACCAACACATTGGTAAAGCATCAACGATTGCCCGTTCCGCCGTCCCGGGACAAAAGGCTGGTCTTATTGCTGCCCGTCGGGTATGTTGCCACATTATATCTATACTCCGAGGTTCAGATTCTAAATATCTGCCACTGTTGTCAGACCGGTCTGCTGCGTGGTACAGTCAAAGTAAAGGATGTTTAAACGGGTCGTTCACATTACTGTCTCCATTCGCTATGCCCCACCAACGTCCACAAAACATTGTATGCAGCCGCATATGTTACATAATTATGCAGTTCACGAATGATTCCAGATGGATGAAAAGAATGAGAGCTTCAGACCCTTTGCTTAGTAGGATGTTTCGTCGTTTCTGCTCGTTTCGTCCAGTATTTCTGTAAGATTTATCAGAGTCTAGATCACACTTGCTAACGTCTTTTCCACTGCTCAGCTTGCCAGTAGTCTTGTGCAATGGTTTGTATTCTTCCACGTGGTACAAATTAATTGATTAATTTTCGCTCTGTGCTTCTTTTAAACCGCCAAAAAAAGCACTATCTTGGGTGTCTGGGATCCAGACGCGATGAGGTAAGTAATCTAGCCGAGGCCTCGTGAAGAATTTCGGCGGCCATCTTTTGCATACATACTCACTCATGAGCAGGCAGGGTTGTAGCACAAATCCAATTGCGGAATGTGAGTCAAGTTGCCGAACACGATGGAAGATCCGAAGACCGTAGTCGCACTAGCAAAGTTTTCGATCGGTCAGAACGTGGCGTCCACAAGTCTGCCTGCAGGACACCCTCGGAGTGGCGACGACGCGCGTTCAGGGACAGGTGAGCAACTGCGGAGATTTCATGGACACGAGGAGTGGGGAATGGAATATGATATGGGAGAATGCACACGTGCAGAAGAGAGTCATCCCCACCAACTTAATGAGACCCGCCATCTGAATAACGGAACATACGACATCGTGGTATAGATCTATGGATCGCCTGCACGTTTCTACACAGCCAAGGCCGTCCTTTGCGGAGTAGTTTATTGGAATCAAGTGGGCCCCTGTGTACCTAACGGATAGTTGCGATATGGGCAAACAGCTGCTCAATCGGAGGCCGAGCGGCAGGTATAAACCGTTGTGTTATTTTCGACTTCACGCTGGAGAAATTGATAACCGAAGCATATGATTCTGAGATACCGACTGAACCGCAATGTATACATATTATTGCATGGACATTTCCACAACATGGAGCCCGGGTAACACGCGGCAGGAAACAGTGTCAAATCGGCCATGATTGGTCGTACCACCCTCGGCAACACGATCCGGAGTTCGATTACACATAGTGTGGATCAACAAGGTGTTCCGTTTCGAAAGCTTCTGACAAGACTCGGACACGCGTATCAGCTAAGACCAGTAGCAAGCGGGCCTCGTGGATCGGGGATATTTGCGTTTTTGTACCCGCAGTGCAACCTTGTCCGGATGCAAGAAAATCTTGTTCACAGCTGGGAATCTTAGGGGGGTAGCCAAAGGCAGAACAAGGGTTCAGGGACGTCGTGATGTGACTACCAAGATTATCAGCCATTCGTGTGCATGAGCTGGGTTAGAGTTCATCTGAGCGAGGCGAAGCGGGGACTTGCCTAAACGGCCAGTAACAAACGATTGACCAAAAGTGCAAGAAGGCAAGTCCATGTCTTCAACATATCCTTGTGCTAGAAATGGCGCTTTAATGAGTATAAGAACTTTCGCCATCCCCGGTAATATCCCAGACCCACAGCCTGACTCAAGCGCGTCCACGGAACCAACACCCTCAGCAACCTTTTCTTTTTCTCCTCCATTACATCATTTCCCATACTCCCCCTCATAATGTTCCAGCTTCGCCCCGCCCACCCCATCCAGACAAAAGCCATTTGGGACTCTGAAGACGCGTCGTCTGCATCCGCTATGTACTCTGCTCAGCAATCGTATCCCACCAACGTTCAGCTCCCCCGTACCCTCCAGCGTCCCCCGTACGCCGAGATACCCGCCCAAAACATTGCGGCGGTTGCACCAGAACTGGCCGGCGTTGCTATTGAGTACGTCCGCCGTGGGTTGCGTGTCCAGGCCAACCAGTGAGGACCCTATGTTAGTTTACAGTTTTCATTACTTATATTTACATTACTTTTCGTAGGATGCTCGCTGGCGTATCGGCGCTCTCGCCATCCCACTTGCCATCTTCTATGCCGCGGTCGCAGCTCCAACAGACTCGATCCCTCACAATCCCACTCCGTGCATCGTCGCATACTGCATCATTCCCAACGCACGTCCTGGCTCTCTCTAGATCATCCTCTCAGGACTCCTCTGTCCTCCTTGTTCCTACCCACGCGGTTGTCCTCGCGTCTCAATGCGCGTCCCTTCCTCGTTTACCCCCTTCTGTTGTGTCCGGACATCCAGGTGCCACAGTCAGCGTCACCCTTCCCATCCTCCCGCTCTCTGTGCCCTCACCCGCCGCATTCGCGCCACTGCACGCGTTTTTGTATACCCATTCTGCCGCTCAACTACTTTCTACGCTCGTCCCAGCACTTCCCCCTGCCTTCCTCTCGACTCTCTCATCCTCGCAAGCGGTGAGGGGCACACTTGCCTCCGGTCCTGCGCTGCACTCGCTTTCCGCACACCTCCACACTTCAGCACCGGGAATGGGTGCACTTACCAATGTTGCCCAGAACATCGCCGCGATCTGGCGCAATGCGGTTGCTCTTGGCGTACATGACCCTGAGCTTTGGAACTGTCTTGATCTTGCATGGGAAATCGTACTGGGTGCAATGAACCTTGGCGCCGGTGCACACTAAACGTGATGCGCTAGCCCGACAAAAAATGGACTCATTCATCGAAATTACTTGTCATATCTTTCGAGGATTTTCCCACCGTCACTTCTTTCTCATCTGCATCACTACGGCACATCTAACAACGCTTCGGAATTTGTATCCTTTAGGTCGCTTGCAGATCACTATAGTTGTATGATTCGGGCTGGTTTATCCGCGATACCCTCTACTCTATTTCAAATTAATAGCTTCAGAAACATGTATCTACTATCGCAGAACCATCGAAAACTTGTTCTGTCTGTCCTTTTTTTTTAAAAAAAAGAAAAAGAAAATGCAACTATTTCCCAACGAAATGTCTCGCTTGTTCTAGACTCTTTGAGCTCTCTTGCCATCCAACCTGTCAATCCTTTTTTTTTCGACATTGCTGTGAGCCATGATGCGCCCAGTTCAAAGTACAGTACATAACGAGCAAGTGCACCGCGCCAATCTGTCAGTCAAGAAAATGGGCGTGATAAGGGCGCATCAACAGAGATCGGAAACGCTGGCATTACATGTGTGTTTCAGAGTGACAGTACATCCAGCTCAAGGTCGTGACACGACGCAGTCAACGACCTTCAGGTCAAATTCCAATGCAAGGTCAAACCCAAAATAAAATAATTATTTGTAGTTGCGGGAGGTTTAAAATTCAGAGTTGCTTTCCGGTACTAGTGCTTAAGAAATCGGTATGCGCGTGGAGGCATCGTGTGGGTGCAATCAAACGACTCGAGTTGAAATCGAATGCTTTGCCCCCGAATGACTGATAATCGAGCATCTGACCCACAGATTCACACCCGTGACTCCTCCCATGACCGGCCAAATACTTTGGCCGCGGACGCTCAGATCCAAGCACATTTTTGGTCAATAGCCAACATCCTACTGGACTTGTCCGCTTGAAGAGAATCCTAATCTCGGAGTCTAGATATCTAATCTGGGCGATGCCACGTAGGCGCGAACCTACTAGATTTGTCCCGTATCTCTTGCCCAGGGAAGAGATAGGCAACAACTAGTTCAACTTGGACTTGAGCTGCTTACCCCTTCAAGGCCGCTAACCAATTGCTAGGATACTGATGATGAGGAAAGCCGCACTGCGGGTACCTTGCCCATTCTACTTATAAGCTTGCCGTGTGGCCCCAGCACCACACAGATCATTATCTTACAAGTTCTCCCACCTGATCAAGCGTTATTTTGTCATGGACCCAGAACCTCGACTAACATCTCCTACGTCCGAGTTCGACATTCGGGTGAGGATCGATGAGTTTTCGTCGTTACTTTCGAAAACTATTGTTTGCTTCTATCAATTCCTCCCTTCAGATAGTGAGTCTGAGGGTCCCCGAAGGCGACTACTCGACGAATACATCACCGTGGGTGGTGCCGCGAACAGCACCAAGATTCTCCTCGACACGGCTGACGAGCGCGAGGCCAATGATTACCTCGACCGCCGCAAGAAAATAGAGGACTTATGGCTCCCGGAAGGGCCTCTTGGACAGTTTGCCTCACATCTGGAGAACGTATACAATATCATGTCGAAGGCGATCGAGGATCACAGAGAAGTTGTCATGCCCACTCAGAGGAGGGGTTCGTTTCCACTTCCGTTGGAAATGTTAAACAAAGAGATTCGCCTCATCCAAGAGTACAAGCAAGCTACCGCGGACACACTTTACGATAACTTTTACAGATCGTCAGTTTCTCTTACACGTACTTTAAATTCTAATTCACCACATTCTAGGAACAGAAAGTTTGATCCTAAAAGTTGGTCTTGCCACCGCTTGTAGTTCAATTCTAATCATCATGTGGATCTAGTTAAACTGGCAACCGACATCATTGAGTGGATAGGTTACATCGATACAACTGATAGGCAAGAGTCCTTGTCGCGCGAGAGGCATGAAGGAACATGTGAATGGATTTTCAACCCTGAAGTTTGCGAGCGCTACCATGAGTGGCGGTCGGCCACGGAAGGTTTCCTCTGGATTTCTGGTAAAGGTATGTTACGTTTCTTTCTCAGACGTGACCCGGTCGCTAAGGATGGCGCAGCTGGATCCGGAAATTCTGTTATTCTGTAGGCCCATGAAGACTTTCTTCGCAACCAATCTGACGATTTTCAGCGCAGCAATAGTCGACCAGATACTCAGGGAACTGTGGGAGAGGACTGAGGAACAAGAGAAGCAGCCTGGTCAAAAACAAGAATATAATGAGCAACTACGCGTGCTCCCAGAATACTTTCCTGCGTTTTACTTCTTTGATTTCCGCGACACTCGTTCCCTGAAGACCTCCGCCTTCCTCAAGTCCCTTTTTATTCAGTTCTTGCGAGTCCCGGAGCCAGACTTCGCGATATCACTTCCTGCTTTTGTCCAATGGCGTTTTGATGGTCTTCCACCGCCTGCGGATATAGAAACCCTCCAAGACCTCGTTTTACGAGCCATGCGATTACATAACAAGAAAGCCATTTTCGTTGACGGTCTCAACGAATGTGATGACATTTCAGTAGTGATGGCTTTCCTTGACACCGTCATGCGCGAGACGAATGTCCGAGTGTTGGTTGCGAGCAGACCGGATCCAATCATCTTGGCTCGATACCAAGGCCGACCCACATTTGACCTGGAAGATTACATTGACTACACAATAGCGGATATGCGCGAGTGGTTATTGAAGCGGATGATGGATCATTCCAGGCTACAAGCGATTCCGGAGCATAAAAAGGTTGAAGTGCTAGATGCCGTCACTGCATGCGCCGAGGGTTCGTAAGTCATATTTCTCTTGCAGGAAGCATCTATGATCTGCTCACCATGTTCACCTAGCTTCTGGCATGCTCAATGCATTGTTGATTCTCTGGCAGTCTGCCAGTCTGTTGCGCAGGTAAACACCATGATTCGCGAAGCCCCGAAGAAGCTCGAGACTGTCCACTATAATCTTCTCCGCAGGATCAACGAAAGGAATAAAGGTGCCCAGCTGATTGTCTCGATGGCGATACGATGGTTAGGGGGTGCACTTCGCCCCTTGTCACTCTCCCAAGTCACCGAGGCCGTCCAGATTGAGTTAGGTCATACCCCTCCATTCCATCTGAATGACGGCTTGACTGTCGTGACCCCGGAGGATATGTTGATACTCTGTGGGAATCTGGTCAAGATTGACGATCGCACGGCAAGGCTAGGTCTAGGCCATCCGACCGTGCGGGTAAGAGGGTACTTATCGGAGTTCACTAGCTGCCACCCATGTGGATGCCTTCTAGACTTTCCTCACTCAACTGCCTCCCGACAATGAGACATTCTCGAGGTACTTCTTCGATGCACATGCTGTCCACAGGGACCTCGCCTTGCGTTCGATCACGTACATGATGACAGATGATATCGAAAAAGCAATCGCCAAGTCATACACGCAAGCGTACATGTTTGACATTTCTAGGCGTTGCTCTATCATCGACCAATGTCCCATGTTGACGTACGTCTTTGAAGGTGGCTTCGAGCATCTTCGCTACTACAGCCCAGTAGAAGATGATGCCATCGACCTGTTGGTCCTGTTACAAAACCACGTCCTTGAGAAGCCGGAAAATTTCCGTGAGATTCTTCAGGCGCTGCATGACCACACCGAAGATACGCCTTATCAATGGATTGTAGAGGAGAGGGAGCTGGTTTTGGGCATCCTTATTCGGTTTGGTCCCTCTTGGATGCTGATGCGCTACCTGCTCCGACGCCATGACCTCGCTGAAGGTAAAGAAAGGACCAACTTAGTGAAGTGGGTAGAGAAGATTGGAAGGTTTGACCTAAGGGATATGTTGATCGAACTCGAGTTGTCGGAGCCAGTGGAAGAGATGGACACTCTATCGGAAGGCCTAGAGCACGTTCTCGTTGGAAATGAAGAGGAAAACTCCCTTGAAGATGTACTTATGGGCAACGAGCATTGATTTGGGGATGTCATACTTTTATCAACTTTCACTTCCGTGCTACTTGCTCTCCGTTTCGCACCTGTCGGGTCAGCCGGCCCACCTTCTCGGCCGCAATGCGGCCGATCCGCGGGAAGTGTGCGGATGAGTTGAACAGCTGCGACCCTCAGGCTACCATGTCTTTCTCTTCAGCCGACGGTTCAGGACCAGAACCATTGACATTTGATGCATCGTACTTCCAGCTGCGAGATACCACTCATGGAGGGCGTTCCTTATTCGCGACCAGTGATATCGAGCCCGGGACACAGATACATTTGAGCGAAGCACCTTTCTCCTACGTTATTTTCAAGGACTATCGAAAGGAAGTTTGTAGCTATTGTTTCGCGTATTCTGCGAGCAATTATGCGTCGCCTACTGTCGGATCCTCCCGTACCTGGAGCATCAAGTGGAGCCAAGTGGGTGCGACAACTGCTTGGTTTTGTAGTTTTGTCTGCAAAAATAACTGGGAACGCGACGAACTGTCCCCTTTGTTGATGGAGGTAGACGCTCTCTTGACGAAGGGTCAAGTCGCAACCCGGAAGCGATTCAAGACACCAGATGAGGAAACCAGAGTCAAATCCATGCTCCCCTCCTTCGATTCTGGAGATGGGTCAATCACCCAAAAAGCCATCGACACGGCTTGGGAAAGCGCGAAGACGCTCGTTACTTCCAAAGTACACCTGTCCCTTTATTACTCGACTCTCCATTTGGAAGATATGGAACTTGAGATCGCTCGCTCGCTCGCAGTTGCTATTGTGCGCCGATATCGCGATGATCTTTACCCGTCCAATTCGGCGTCACAAATGACGGAGAACAAAACTAATTCCTGGACGCAGTTACTCGACCTCCAGACGAACGAGTTTTACAATATCCTGACGCGACCGTACATGCTCACTGCTTACCTGCGGATCTATGTCTTTCTTTCAAACACACTCCCCAATTATCTCTTGAAATACATGTCTGACGTTCGCGAGGTGCTCGCTCGCGACACTGGGAACGCTTTCGGAATATGGGATGGTGACCAGAGAGACGAGATGATGGGTTGGGGCATATGGGTCGACGCAAGTTATTTTAATCACAGTATGACATCCCTGCACAATTGGAACCGAAGTGACAATGATGTTCCCAGGTTGCACGCCCAATGTCCGGAAGAAACGAGAGGGAAGAGCGCTTCATTTCGAGGTTACTCATAAGGTCCAGGCCGGGGAAGAGTTATGCATTAGTTACATTGACACAGATTCACCAGTGGATCAAAGGAGACGAGAACTGGAGGAAAGCTGGTTTTTTACTTGCCGCTGCGCTCGCTGTGAAAAAGAATCGAGTCAGTAATTTAGCGGACCCAGATACATGATAAAAGTTGCGAGCTTGCCCTAGCACTCAGTACTACGAAGTATGCCAGTAAGCACATGCTTCCCTGTCAGGTTAGGGGCTAATCTTAAATTGGCGGATGTGGCAACCACGTTCGACCAGACAGTACTCACGCCCAAGGCTCGGTTTTTGGCAACACCCTCTTTCTTTACTACTACGACTCAGACCCCTACTCCCCCATGGCAGCAGTACTCGAGGAAGGACAGCAGTTTACGAAGGGGAAGGGGAAAGCTAAGCCGCACGAAGCTACAGAAACTACCCCACTACTTGAGGCTGGGTCCAGCCATGACTGCGCAGACGAAGATGAGCTTGACTCTGAGAACAGCTCCGTAGCGCGGAGCCGACTCTGGAATAAACTGATACTTGTCTTCGTTTTCGTGCTTTCCCTTTGCTTGGTTCTCTTCCTAGTCCTGGCGCTCCTAGCACGCTCCTATGCGAATCAGCTTACCTATCTCTCACCGGATGACGTACTAGCGAAAGGTCTAGTCTTTAATGGTCCAGACAAAGTAGAAGTCGTAAATGCTACTGATGACGGGCTTTGGATAAAGGTAGATGTCAGGGTGGGTGTTGACGTCGGGACGATGATTGGCGTAAACGCGAACGACGACGATGGGACGCTGAGAAGCTTGTGGAAGTCTTTCGGTCGTCTAGGCATTCGCATCCTCGGGGCTGTAACAGCCAACGTTGCCACGGTTCATGTGTCTTCGGACCGAGCTTTACTTGCAAACATCTCAATGCGGCCAGTGCAATTACCCATCACCAGTAATCCACCCCCTGACTCGTCATGGCTGACACCGGTATCTCTCCCTGTCTTTGTCCAGCCGACTATTAATTCTTCGGTCCTTGTTCAATTCATGGAAGATTCGTGGCGCCAAGGGTCTGCATCAATCCAGGCGTCTATTCCGGATGTTGCGATCTGGGGTGGTGACCCCAGTAGCAGAGGATGGCGGAGTGTGCTCACTGCCAAGTTCAATAACGTCGAAACCCGAGTATCATTGCCTAGTAAGCGGTTTATTTTCTGTTTGGTTCCTCCAGTCTGAACACACGGTCTTTCAGTCCCTTCCATTCCAGGCCTACCAGAGCCCGGAAATGACAACCCGTTACCATCGTTATCTCAGCTCATTTCTGTCGAGTCATTCGACATCTCTTCCACCGACAAGGAAATTCAGCTAAGCGCTCGTGCATCCATCGTTAATCCCACACCGCCTAGTTTCGAGATGACTGTTCCGGCATTACCTTTTATTGTATCAATCCCAACCAGGAATACAGATACCTATATCCCAATCGTTTCTGCGGGGACACAACAATTCTCGTTTACACATCCCAATGCGACGCTTTTAATCTCGGGCAAGGTCCTTCCGTTGCCGTCCACTGCCATTGAAGCATTGTCGTCATTCGCCTCTCGCTACTTGTCCCATCAACAGAATCCAATATCCATCAGCTCACCATTATTTCCATCGCTCACCATCCACGCTGAATTTCCCTCTCCAGCCTCAAAGCCCAAAGTTTTGCGCGACGTAACAATTCGCAACATGAAAGTTAAGCCATACGGAACCGAATTTTTGGCGAGCGGAGAAGTGTTTGGTCTGATCGTACTTCCTAAAGGCATGAACTTCCAAATGGAGGTCAAGCGGATCATGCCTGATATCCTGATATTTGACGGAGACGTAGACGAGTCACTTCCACCACTGATAACTTTTGGAAATGTCCCGAGTCGTCCCCCACAGCCTGTCCCTCCTCGTGCGTTTGGTCATATACTACCCGATGACTGGCTAGATGCAAAAAGTGTTTATAATGGAACGGGGGACGAGGGTTCTATTTTCTCTGTTTCAGCCTCGATAGTCGATGTACCCATCCAGGTCATACCAGGGAGGGAAGAGGAGTTCAGCAGTTTTGTGAGCAAGGTATGTAGTTGATACGTTGTTTTGGCTGATGCGCACGCCCATTTGCGACTTTTTCTAGATACTCTTTGGTCGAAATGGCGCAACAGCGGGCCTTCAGGGCACGGTCGACGTCGGAGTTGACATCATTGGCCTACCTTTCCATGATGGGAATGGCGACGAAGTCGGCTTCCAACTGAATGGATTGCCACTACGAGGACAGGTTCACATAGGCAAGAAGGCCTGAGTTTCACGTTCTGGTGTGGAGTATGTCTCGTTCTTTAAGGGTTCATTACACATCGTACTAGACGAATGTTTTCCTTCACTCGTTAAACGTGCCATACTTGTGCACAGGTGCATATTTTACATATATGTAGGAACGATTGGTCTTTATTCACATGTACTGCTCACTTGTAGATTTTGGATCCTGGTGCCACAACTCTAATCTCGATGCTATGTAATATCCAGAGGACCGACAGTCTATTGGATAAATTGCTCAATGTCACTTCACCTGGGACCTTTGTGCAGGTCACGCATTGACCACGATTGCTCCGTCTCTGTAGTATTCATCTATAGAATTTGACCATTACAAATACATCGCTCCTTAGATATTTAGTTCCAATGTTTGACAACGACCCCGTTGATGACTTCTTCCTCTACTCCCTTTTCTTGTCCCTGTGTCAGCTCGCTTTGGCCATACGCACTAGTCCTTCCCTTCCTCCACTGTTCCATAGTTGGCGCGATGCTGTCATCGCACCGCCGATTGACCCCAACTTTTTGCAACACAGGACTCTCCCGTATGGGTATCAATTTGATATCGTCGTCCGGCATGACAAAGTAGAAAACTCCCAGGCGAGTATACTCCCGCTGGTCTAGCGGGGGCTGAACCACACGGTGGATGGTTCCCTTATAATAGCCTCCTGTAAGGAAGTCCAATGCATCCCCAGCATTCACCACCTGCGCAAGATGTTGCATCAGAAGTGTGTCCAAACAGCCCAGTGGACTCAAATGCTCGCCAGTGCGTTCTCGAGGTGTCTCACCCACCGCCACCGACCATCCTTCGATAGAATTTGAAGGGCGGCCACGGGTTGACTCCAGAGGATGGTTATACTCCCAAAGTCTACCCGCCCGGTATCAGCCCCGAGTGACCTCCCGAGTCGTGAGCATCGACCGAATTCTCGACTCACCGGTGTGTCCTTTGAGCCAGACGTTGTTGGTCTTGGCCTCTTCCTCAGCGGAACGTGGATAACTAGACGGAACACCCCTCAGCACACGAGCGCAACATGGTACATGAGACACCAACTATTTCATAAACCGTACTAGTGAGATGTGAGTGGACTAGGATTCTGAAACACATTCCACTAGGTCAGCGTACCATAGGTTTCGCCAACCCCATCATAATTGTGGATGTTGACCAATGCATCCTCGGGTAACTCGAGACTCAATGCTATTAGTCTGTGATCTCAATGCTAGCTAAGTGTGTACCATCCTAGTGATACGCTAAACCCACTTCAAGATCGGATGCAGGACGTTCAAGTGGTTAAACTTGCCGAACTCTTTGATTTCGGGGAGGAAGGGGCGAAGTGCCTCTGGATGACCTCGTTTTGTAACATCGCGGTTGACTTCGAAATGGTATGTAAGCTTGCAGCTGACGCCGGCAGCAGATCGTCCCCACTGTTGTAATGCTCAAGCTGATCGTGGACTCCATTGTCGATATGCTGTATTATTATGGGAACCCTCGACAGCGGACCAAGAATCACAACTTACCCAATAGTGTCGAAGCTTGTATCCTTGGTAGGATCCGGTCCGTTTCATGGCACCAGCATATACCTTCTTCTCTTCGTCACTTACACCCGCAAAGGGTATGTCTGCGATATCAAAAATCCTGTCTGTCTGTTTCGGAGTTAGACATCGAAGCAACGGGAAGGCAAGGATCTTTCCTCCGATTGGTGGTATCCGTGACCGACGACATAGAAGAACCCGTGGGTCAACAGTGCATCTCGAACCTGGATCGCCAGTAGGGCACGATCTTCTCCAGTCTCGAACTTGGCTAGATCGACAATTGGAAGATCTACATAGTCCACTGGATTCAAGATCAGTGATGCAAGATAGTCGATAAGCGAAGGACTTGAAGGCAGATCCAAAGAGGCTAGCACAAAGACATACAACTGGCTTTGGTTGGCGGCGCGGCTTGGTAGTGAGGGACAAGAGGGAAAGTGAGGCTCGGCATACTGGCTGTTGTAGATGGATTCGAGTTTTCGCCAGTTCTTGGTACGGAACGTTCCAAGTTGTCCGCACTGAGCACGCAATCGGATGGCGTTATAATTGTCGATCCTGACGTATAGACGTTTGTGTCCTCACAGTTCTTGTGGCAGTCAACTGATACGAGAATCACTGATTCTTACCGACCTTCTGTGAGCCGACCCTTGCTAGTACCAGTGCGACGAGTCTCCCGTAGACAGCCGAGCCCAGTTTGACCAAAGTTATCGTTATCTTGATCTAATCAGCTTGTTATATCTGAGCTTTTACGAAATCTTCCAGGATACTCCAGATCTACTTGCACCTAGCAGACTTACTGATCGGGTACACTATTAATTGGTACACTGACCATGTCCCACCCTGCAGAGCCACTTCCATTTCATGAGACCGTCAACAAAATTCGAGGCATTTTGGAGGAGCGAAAGCTTCCTAGTCCACTTCTCGGGATTATCTGTGGATCTGGTCTCAGCACACTCGTTAACAAACTTTCAGATGCCGTGCAGATCCCCTATTCTCAGCTCCCAGGCTTTGGTCAAAGTACTGGTGCGTACTAGGATTTTGTAACGCAACGTCTGCAACCTGAGATTAATCGTGGGGTCCAAGTTGCCGGACAGAAAAGTGCCTTGGCCTTTGGTTTGATGGGTCAGTACAAGTATCCAGTCGTTGCCATGCTCGGACGTGTGCGTCCTTGTGCTTAAATTGTCCCCTATTGCTGATCTCTTAATTAACACGGACTAGAAAGTTCCATCCGTACGAAGGGCATAAACCGGCGGTGGTAACCTATGGGATCCGAACCATGAAACGATTGGGAGTGAAGCACGTCATTAGTGAGCCAATACTGACAATTCACTGAAGGGTGCCACTGAAACTATCCTCAGTTACCAACGCAGCTGGATCTCTTGTCCCCGATATACCCGTTGGAACTAGTATGTATGACTGCGAAGGTGTCAAGCCTCTACTGACTCCAAGCCCAGTCGTTGTGATTCGGGATCACTTTGCACTTCCAAACCTGACTGGAATGAACCCGACTTTCGGTCCGCTTATTTCCCCGGAATACCCTCGATTTTATCCCCTTGGAGACGCATATTCAGTAAAGTTACGAAAGCTTGCGTTCTTCGCCGCACACCGGTTACAACTCCATCGTGATGCACTGGCAGAGGGCACCTACGCTTGGGTTTCTGGTCCTGCGTACGAGACTCCCGCTGAAGGTCGGTTCCTGAGAAATGCCGGCGCACACGTCGTTGGGATGAGTACCATACCGGAGGTTATTGCTGGACGAGAGGAAGGACTCGAAATCGTAGTTCTTAGCCTCGTCACGAACATGGTCGTTATACCGGAAACGTATCGGAGTATCAGGGAAGAGGTTGAGGCAGAGGTGCGCGAACGTGATCGGTGCTTCCTGCCACCGCTAATAATATTTGCTCACTATAGCTCGCTGGCCGACCGCTTCCCTTGCCTCCCGTTGAAGTTGCCTCCCACGATGAGGTGCTTGCTGTGAGCAAGCAAAAGACAGAAGTGATGGGCAGTCTAGTTGCGAAGATCGTTGAGCTCGTGCAAGAGCAAGCGGTGAACGAGGCAGATGCCGTAAAGAACTGATGTTTGGCATGTAATATACCATATGTCTTTGCTCGGAAATCGTATGGGTAGCAGTGATGATCCGGGGCCATGTGCCAGTGAGAGTTTCATGACAAGACGGCCGATTCCGAGGGTAGCCATTGCCCTAATGCCGGCCAAATGACTTCAACTTGTCAACTTCTTATTCCCAATCGCAGGCCCGCTCGTCCCACGCTTGTACCGCGTTGTTCCCTTCCATACAGCTCCTCCTGTTCTTCCCGGCTACGCGGCCGGCGAGCGTGGCTGACCTGAGCATCCCTACAAAAGCCGGGCGGGTGATTTTCTACTCTTTTCTGAAACAATTACTATTATACTGTCTTTGTTTGCGAGCACCTCTGTAATGTTGCAAGCTCGGACGGTCCTCCTAGCGAGACGCTCGTTAGCACAGACAAAACCGTTCTCGCGAGGCTTTGCTTCGTCGATGAGATTACGTGAGTCCCTTATCTCGAAGATATAGTATTCGGCACAGCATGGAATGAGTCCTACTGAGGCCGTCCGTGCCCTGCTTGCAGCGTGATATGGTGCTGACGGAGACATGCCCAGAAAATGCGCGGAAAATCGTGGTTTCTCAACCGGTGGTGGAACTCGATGGAGATGAAATGACAAGGATCATATGGAAGAAGATAAGAGAGGAGGTTAGTCCCTCATCTGTGCTTTCCACGATGTACGTGCTGCAGATTTACCAACCACCCATGTAGCTCATTCTTCCTTATCTTCAACTGGACATCAAATATTTTGACCTCGGGTTGGAGTACCGTGACAAGGTGGAGATATTGCCCGGAATGCGTGTTACAAAAACTGACCGGAAATAGACAGATGATACCGTGACAGTCGAGGCCGCAAAGGCTATTCAACAGTACAAAGTTGGTATCAAGTGTGCGACCATCACGCCCGATGAGGCGCGTGTCGAGGAGTTCAAACTCAAGGAGATGTGGAAGAGCCCGAATGGCACGGTCAGATTGCCCTATATCCGCCTCATAACGGATGGTACTGAGCGCAGTCCTATAGATCCGTAATATCCTCGGGGGCACGGTCTTCCGCGAACCCATTATCCTTCAGCGCATTCCCAAGCCCGTTCCGGGCTGGGTGAATCCCATCATTATTGGTCGTCATGCTTTCGGTGACCAGGTCAGTTCCATTCCTGATGCGCAGGCGGCGCCCCGCGTTGACGCTCAGTAGTACCGTTCAACCGACCTAGTTGTTTCCGGAGCTGGAAAGCTCCAGCTTGTCTATAGCCCAGCAGATGGCAGCGCACCAACCACGCTGGATGTCTACGACTTCAAGGGCAAAGGCGTTGCCATGAGCATGTACAACACCGACGAGGTATGTTGGCTCGAATAACTCGACAATGTGATTGTTCACTCCGGTTATCTTCCAGTCGATTACAGGTTTCGCACACTCCTCGTTCAAGATGGCTTTGTCAAAGAAGATGCCTCTCGTATGCTACTTTCACCCCTGTAACACGTGTCGGAGATACCAAACCCGTTGCACAGTTTATGTCTACCAAGAATACCATCATGAAACGGTATGACGGTCGCTTCAAGGATATTTTCCAAGAAATCTACGACACCCAATACAAGGCTGAGTTTGAGAAGCTCGGAATCTACTACGAACACCGTCTTATCGACGATATGGTTGCTCAAGTCATCAAGTCCTCTGGGGGATTTGTCTGGGCCTGTAAGAACTACGACGGTGACGTTCAATCGGATATCCTTGCTCAAGGGTTCGGCTCGCTGGGGATGATGACCAGTGAGCTCATCACACCAGATGGCCTGACCGTTGAGAGTGAGGCTGCACATGGCACTGTCACTCGCCACTATCGCGAGTACCAAAAGGGCAACGAAACGTCTACGAACCCCGTTGCTTCGATATTTGCATGGACACGAGGCCTGCTTCACCGCGCCAAACTCGACGGAAATGAACCACTCAAGCATTTCTGCGAGTCCCTCGAGGCAGCTTGTGTTGAAGTCATTGATGTCGATGGCGTCATGACCAAGGACCTCGCGCTCGCAATTTATGGCAAGAACATGAAGAGAGAACACTGGGTCGTTACGGACAAGTATATGGATGCTGTCAACGTGGGTCTTTGATATATGTCATGTGAGATGCCCAGCACTGATGCGCCCATGATATCAGGCGAAACTACAGCAGAAGTTGGCTGTAAAGGCCGCTAACCTCTGAATCGGTCCGCCAACTGGGGTGTTGTGATATATAGTTGTTGCACATATATTTACCTGTATACAACGGGGGCGGAACTTGGGTGTACTACCTCTGATGGGTGTATTCCATTAACACAATTAAATCTCCTTTCGTCACATGTAAGGCTTGCCAAATGGTAGGTAGCATTTGGTGATTAGGTTCATCCTGTTGCCATCCTTAGACTTGACGAGCGGCTGTCATGAAGTCGCGATCAAAACTCCAAAAACGTCGACCTAGCGAGACGTCCATGACGACGTCGACTGCAAACGCGTCCAATGCCATTGCCATGTCGCGAACCATGCAATTGGCAGTCAGTAATATGGGGGTTTCTGCTGATCCTCGCGACGACTACTCGACCAACACCTCTGCCAACCTGCCAAGGAGAGGTACATGGCTGTCCGCACCGCTGGCTGCGGCCCCTCACACAAAGGTTGAGCGGTACTGGGCCGCACGGGCGTTGGTGGCGGAGACCTTACTTTCAGCGCGTGATCGACACCAAGATGAAGTCAAAGAAATACGACGAGTAGAAGAACAAAAGCGCGAGGCAAGTCCGTATCAAGTGACTTTCAGTCATTGGCGCTAATCTTTACAAGCGGGAGCTCGGAGCAATCTTACATGCGAATGATCAAAGGCAACGGAGGTTGGAACGACTTATGGTTAGCAGCTGCCATTCTGATATTTGTTGGACCTTGTACTGCGGAGCTGCCAGCTGACCGTGACCCATCATGCTGGTAGGTGATGTGCCTCGCGATCCTTTTAGGATTTATGGGATGGCTGGTGATGATGATCGCACCTGACCTGGATGCCAAGAGCAAGTCGAGCAAGCCATCGCATTTTACGATACCGATTCTTTCGCCGTTTGCTTCCGTCGTGCGCGCTCTTCCGTGCCTTTTTCCCGCACGGGTATTGATTTCCATGGCACAGGTCGAGCATGAGACTGGTGTCCTGGGTGCTAAAACCATTGCTATCATGGCCCTGGTTATCGGGGCCGTGCTGTATGTTGCATTAAAATACTGGCTTTCCCAGTGGCCTACACGATGGCCGTGAGCGGGGTTACTACTCCAAGGTTAACTCGTAACCTGTGTGTGCCCAAAAGGGCAGCAAGCCGGTTTTGGAAGAGGTTCGGCTGCGGAGTTGAGTAATGATGTGTCGTGGGAGGTCTCTCGTATAACTGTACGTGGTTCTGTGTGGACGCACACTGCCGGACATGATGGGCTTCGTCGTTCAAAGTGCGCTGGTTTGAATGAATAGCCCTTGTGTTGTAGGGGGAAGTTAGAGCACAGGATACGGTACATGTCGATACAGATCCGCAGAATGGACATTAATATATTGGGGCTGGCTGGCCCAAAGCCATGTGTTGGCTGCCCAGATGATGACGAGCACGTGGTCCGGGCTCGAACCGGTTCGAATCTGATTAGTTGTGGTGGGAACTGCGCCCGGTTGGTTTGCACAAGAGTGTTCACACCACGCCGTTCACTCCTCCGCATCCTCCTCCATCCACAGCAGCCCGGAGGCAGCGACAACGACACCGTTGGCCCCAGTCCTTTCCAGGACACCTTCGACCATGTCGTACCCCCAGTCTGCTTCACCATCCGTCGAGCACGTAGATCCATTCGGCTCCTCAGCCGCCGTTCCTCGTAGATATGCTTACAACGACAATGACTCTGACAACCTGGACTCGTATGGGCGCAGAGACACTTTTGCTTCTGATAGCAGCAACAATGGTTTAAACGAACCAGAGCGATACTATGACCACAATGGCATATACGACCCTTACGGTGAGCACCCTGCGTTTGGTATACCGTTGCAATTGTTGATACGGTTTTCTAGCACAACAAGACACGGACTCAGACGTGGATGTCTACGGGCGTGGATATCCACCTTCCGCGGAGTCGCTAGGACAGTCGCGGATGGGGCCGTCTGACTCGAGCGCCACTGCATATGCAGAGTACGCTCCGCTGTCCGGTGCAAAGGACCAGTATGCTGCTTGGACGACGGAGCGCCAAATACCGTTGTCCAAGGAAGAGATCGAGGACATCTTCCTCGACCTGGCGCAAAAGTTTGGTTTCCAACGGGACTCGATGCGGAACATGGTCTGTCTCTGTTCAAATTTTATTTAATTATTATTATTTTTTTCATGGCGTGTTAACGGCATTTCTGGCAGTTTGATTTCCTGATGCAGCTTCTGGATAGTCGCGCATCGAGAATGTCACCAAATCAGGCGCTGCTGACGCTTCATGCCGATTATATCGGCGGCGAGCATGCCAATTACCGAAAATGGTACTTCGCCGCCCAACTAGACCTTGATGACGCTGTCGGCCACGTGCAGAACCCCGGCCTCCAGCGTCTCAGGTCAACTAGGCGCAAAACACTCCACAACGTCAGTGAAAAGTCCCTACAGACTGCCATGGAGCGCTGGCGACAGGCGATGAACAACATGAGTCAGTACGACCGTCTTCGTCAAATCGCCCTCTACCTCCTCCTTTGGGGCGAAGCCGCTCAGGTTCGCTTCGTCCCAGAGTGCCTCTGTTTCGTTTTCAAGTGCGCAGACGACTACTATCGCTCCCCCGAGTGCCAGAGCCGTGTCGATCCAGTCCCCGAAGGACTCTACCTTCGCTCAGTCGTTAAACCCCTCTATCGTTTCATCCGGGATCAAGGCTATGAGGTTGTTGACGGTAGATTCGTACGCAAGGAGAAGGATCACGCTGATATCATTGGTTACGATGATGTCAACCAGCTGTTCTGGTATCCAGAGGGTATCGCTCGGATTATGCTTACAGACAAGGTATTCTTCTCCCAACATGTATTTTCGTCCTCATACGAGATGCTCCTAGACGAGGCTAATCGACCTGCCACCGTCCAATCGGTATATGAAGTTTGATCGTATTGACTGGAATAGAGCGTTCTTCAAGATGTATTACGAGAAGCGTTCCTTTGGTCACCTACTAGTCAACTTCAACCGAATCTGGGTCATTCACATCTCCCTATACTGGTTCTACACTGCATATAATTCTCCCAGAGTCTATCAGATCACTAGGCCGAACAATACCGTGATCAACTCTCCTGCCTTGTCATGGTCCGTCACCGCTCTGGGTGGTGCCGTAGCCACACTCATCATGATCGCTGCCACTCTCGCTGAATTCTCCTATATCCCTGCTACCTGGAATAATACTTCACACCTCTCCCGTCGGTTGCTATTCCTATTCATTACCCTAGCATTAACTGCTGGACCCACGGTCTACATTGCCATTGCAGAGTTTAGCACTAATGGTAATTCGGGGTCACTTTCGCTCATCCTCGGCATTGTACAATTCTTCATCTCGGTCGTCGCCACGCTCCTGTTTGCCATCATGCCTTCTGGCCGTATGTTTGGCGACAGAGTTGGCGGGAAATCGAGGAAGTATCTCGCCAGCCAGACTTTCACAGCATCATACCCCGGCTTACCCACCAAGGCAAGACTTGCCTCGATCGCACTGTGGAGTCTGATATTCGGTTGCAAGGCTACGGAATCATATTTTTTCTTGACACTTTCGTTCCGCGACCCTATTGCAGTAATGGTGAACATGAAGATCCAGGGTTGTAACGACAGATTCTTTGGCCCTTACCTGTGTTCGAACCAAGCGGCATTTACACTGACCATCATGTATATCATGGATCTGGTGCTTTTCTTCTTGGATACTTTTCTCTGGTACATCATCTGGAACACGGTGTTTAGCATCACGCGGTCGTTTATGGTTGGACTTTCGATTTGGACGCCATGGAAGGACATCTACACGAGACTACCGAAGCGGATCTATGCCAAATTGCTGGCCACTCGGGAGATGGAAGTCAAGTACAAACCCAAGGTGCGGAGCATCAGTACCATTAATTTGCCATTGCGCTGACCCTCGGGTAGGTGCTCGTCTCGCAAATTTGGAACGCTGTCATTATTTCCATGTACCGAGAACATTTGCTATCGATCGAACATGTGCAGAAGTTGTTGTATCATCAAGTCGATGCCGGTCAAGATGGCAAGCGGAGCTTACGGGCGCCGCCTTTCTTTATTTCTCAAAGCGACAAAGGATTCAAGGGCGAATTCTTCCCACCTGGTAGCGAGGCTGAGCGGCGGATATCTTTCTTTGCCCAGTCTTTGACAATCGATCTCCCTGAACCTCTACCGGTCGATGCGATGCCTACGTTCACAGTCCTTACACCTCACTATAACGAGAAGGTAAGTCACGTGGGGTCACGTCGTCGCCCCGCTCATGTGTGCTTCAGATCCTCCTATCTCTCAGGGAGATTATCCGTGAAGAGGATCAGCATGCTCGCGTCACTCTCCTCGAGTACCTGAAACAGCTACACCCTATCGAATGGGACAACTTTGTGAAGGACACCAAGATCCTTGCCGAGGAGTCGGCAATGTATAACAACGCGCCCTTTGGCACCGATGAGAAACCCCAGTCCAAGATGGATGACCTTCCCTTCTACTGCATCGGGTTCAAGAGTGCTGCTCCGGAGTTTACGCTGCGCACGCGGATCTGGGCATCATTGCGCGCACAGACACTTTACCGCACGGTTTCAGGGATGATGAACTACGCCAAAGCGATCAAGCTTCTCTACCGCGTTGAGAACCCTGAGGTCGTTCAACTTTTTGGCGGAAACACTGACAAACTGGAGCGCGAGTTGGAACGGATGTCTCGACGCAAATTCAAATTTGTTGTCTCGATGCAGCGCTACTCCAAATTCAACAAGGAGGAACACGAGAATGCTGAATTCCTTTTGCGTGCGTACCCTGATCTTCAGATTGCTTACCTCGAAGAAGAACCACCGCGCAAGGAGGGCGGTGATCCTCGCCTCTTCTCGGCCCTCATAGATGGTCATTCAGAGTTCATCCCCGAGACCGGACGCCGTCGGCCCAAGTTTCGCATTGAACTACCTGGCAACCCCATTCTTGGCGACGGAAAATCGGACAATCAGAACCACGCGATCATTTTCTACCGTGGCGAGTACCTCCAGCTCATTGACGCTAACCAAGACAACTACTTGGAAGAATGTCTTAAGATCCGTAACGTCCTTGGCGAATTTGAGGAGTACTCTGTCTCGACTCAGAGTCCATACGCTCAATATGGCCACAAGGAGTTCAAGAAGCCTCCGGTCGCCATTGTGGGCGCTCGCGAGTACATCTTCTCTGAGAATATAGGTATTCTTGGTGATATTGCTGCTGGCAAAGAGCAGACGTTCGGAACGCTCTCTGCACGTTCGTGGGCCTGGATTGGCGGAAAGCTTCACTATGGCCACCCTGATTTCCTGAACGGGTTCTACATGAACACTCGCGGCGGTGTCTCGAAGGCTCAAAAAGGATTGCACCTGAATGAAGATATTTTTGCTGGAATGAACGCCATTGGCCGGGGTGGTCGTATCAAACACACGGAATATTACCAGTGCGGAAAGGGTCGTGATCTTGGCTTTGGCACCATCTTGAACTTCCAGACGAAGATCGGGACCGGAATGGGAGAGCAGATGCTCAGTCGAGAGTATTATTACATGGGAACGCAGCTCCCAGTCGACCGGTTCTTGACTTTCTACTACGGTCATCCCGGGTTTCACATCAACAACATGCTGGTCATCCTTGCTGTTCAATTCTTCGTTGTGACGAGTAAGCCCCCTTCAGTCAATCCTGACGTGTGCTGATTCTGTTATCAGTGGTATTTTTGGGCACTCTTAATTCTTCGGTCCCAATTTGTCCCAGTACCCCAATCCCAGGTTGCTACTACCTCGATCCTGTATACCAATGGATCCAGCGCTGCATTATCAGCATCTTCCTAGTATTCATGATTGCATTCTTGCCACTCTTTATTCAAGGTAATTGTTTTCTCACTGATGTAACGATGAGTTCTTTATGCCTGTACCAGAATTGGTTGAACGCGGCACTGGACGGGCGATTATCCGACTCGGGAAGCAGTTCTTATCCTTGTCACCCGTCTTCGAGGTCTTTTCAACCCAGATCTACACGCATTCTATCATCAGCAACCTCACATTTGGTGGTGCTAGGTATATTGCTACTGGGCGGGGGTTCGCCACGACCCGTCTATCTTTCAGCATCTTATTCTCCCGCTTTGCTGGTCCCAGCATATACCTCGGTATGAGAACGTTAATTATGCTTCTCTATGTCACCATGGCATGGTGGATACCGTATATCATCTACTTCTGGGTTTCCATTCTCGCACTTTGCGTCGCTCCTTTCCTGTTCAATCCTCACCAATTTGTATTTTCTGATTTCATCATCGACTACCGGTGTGTTCATGTCTGCGCATTTCAAACCGTAACCCGTTCATCCCTCTTTCTAGAGAATTCTTGCGATGGATGTCCCGTGGAAACTCGCGCTCACACAACAACTCCTGGATTGGGTATTGCAGACTGTCACGAACCATGATTACCGGCTACAAGAGGAAGAAACTTGGCGTCCCATCTGAGAAACTCTCAGGCGATGTTCCTCGCGCCAAGTGGCGAAATGTG
The DNA here is from genome assembly GCA_038089095.1 of Tylopilus orsonianus. Classification (NCBI taxonomy): domain Eukaryota; kingdom Fungi; phylum Basidiomycota; class Agaricomycetes; order Boletales; family Boletaceae; genus Tylopilus; species Tylopilus orsonianus. The sequence continues at coordinate 10,591 of JBBPKE010000118.1, read as the reverse complement.
ATCTTCTCCGAAGTCATTTTCCCTGTCGTGATGGCCATCTTATTCATCATCGCGTATATGTTCGTAAAGGCGTTTCCCGACTCCACTGGAAGATTGCCTCCGAGCCCCTTGATTCGCATTGCTGTCATCTCCCTGGGACCCATTGTGTGGAATGCCGCAGTACTTCTTGTGCTGTTCCTCATATCGCTGTTCCTTGGACCCATGATGGATCCGACCTTCCCTAGGTTTGGATCTCTCATGGCTTCCATTGCACATATTTTCGGTGTAGTGGGGATGCTCGGGTTCTTCGAGTTCCTGGTACGTGACACGTTCTGAGAAGGTGACTAGAATTCACCCTTCCCACAGTGGTTCTTGGAAACCTGGGATGCGTCTCACGCAGTCCTTGGACTCATTACGGTGATCGCCATTCAGCGAGCTGTTCACAAGATCCTAATTGCCGTGTTCTTGTCTCGGGAGTTCAAACACGACGAAACAAACCGCGCATGGTGGACAGGCCGATGGTACGGCCGGGGCCTGGGTTCCCACGTCATGTCGCAACCTGCTCGTGAATTTGTGGTGAAAATCATCGAATTATCTCTCTGGAGCTCTGATCTCTTGCTCGGTCACTTCCTTCTCTTTATGATGACTCCGCCGATCTTCATACCTTATATCGACCGTTTGCACGCAATGTTACTATGTAAGGCAATGTTCTGCCCAGCTATGACTGTTACTCACCGGCACCGTATAGTCTGGCTGCGCCCATCGAAACAGATTCGTGCTCCGCTGTACTCGCTGAAGCAGACCAAGCAACGTCGCCGGATTGTGAGTGGCATTTATATTTACATGCTTGCATTCTGACTTTGGGAAGATTATCAAATACGGCTTCGTCTATGTAGCCTCGATTGTTTTCTTTACTGCTCTCATCGCACTCCGTAAGTCTCGCTCATAAATCCCCACGTGTCGTCTCACCCGTCCTTGCTTTCAGCCGCTGCATTCCGGGAAAAGATTACCGTGAACTGCACTCTTTGTCAGAACTTGTAGCTAGTCATCTCCCGTTCATATCACTGGCATTCGATAAGCTATCCCCGATTACATGTATTTTCCTTGCGATTCCCTTTTTCCGCTCCACTTTGGATTTACCTACCTACTTGAGCCTGGACATCGCGCATCGCTGGACTTTCCTACCGCTGGCATCGATTGCGTTAGTACATCACGGATAGCGTACGAACCTGAACACTTGAATAGACAATCCGCACCAATTACTTGCAATTTTGGACGTGGTTATGACGTGTGCCTCGCTGGTAGCGTCGACCAAAAGGGGGCGGGCACGAGGTGACGGTGGGGTGTGGTTAATGGGGTGAGACGTAGCCCGTGTGAATGGACTCGGGCTCCGAGCCACAAGTCGGTCGAGATGTTGCTGTAAGAGGCGGGTTCACTGTCATCGCCACCGCGCCATTCCCCGGGGAACTGGATGGATTCCACGATTTGCCCAAGAAAGACCTGCATGTCGGCACAGTTAGGCTTTAGTAAAGTTAGACCGACGTCTACGGGTGTTTCAGAGGCCATTGGTTCCCCTGCCCTCGAGCTCGCCGCGCAAAGGCGGGCGGGCTGAGTCGTTCGTGCCTTGGCTTGGCGACTTGCGAGCTGATGTGTCTCAATTTGGAACGAGGAAGCCCTGGAACTTTCAAGTGACCCAACTCGCATTCCGGCTTCGAGAACAGTCTCGCTCACTTCATATCCGTCCAGCTCGCGTACAACACGACCTGATCGTCGTGCCTCCCCAAAGTGGTCTCGAGATCAGCGCACTTGCTCTGCCCATCCTCGTTCCCTCGCGCTCATGGATCCCTTGATGCATACATCCAACCCCCCCCGTCGGACAAGCAACTCCTGGATCAATCTCCCCATTCATTTCGTCTCTGGTTCGTTCGCAGGTCAAACCCTCCGCGCAGAATTGACCGAGATCCAAAAGGCGGACTTGGGTCGAAAGTAATCATTTTTCCTCCAGTTTTGTTCTCGTCGTCACCCAAGTCCCTGACTCCGTTCTGCGTGACAGGTATGCAAGGGTGGATCGGCGTCCGCTCGATCCACCGCCTGTCGTACTGCTCAAGTTATTCCAAGTGTTCCATCACGGCACGGAGGCGCAGTACGAGAGAGAAATCGAGGACTATTCGTAAGTAGTCTTCACTTTTTACGACAAGGAGCGCTTATGCTTGAGAAGCTTGGTCAATACCCTGGGTCTGCTCTGTAATGTCGATCTTTTCCCCGTGCCCGCCGCAGCGCGGGACCCATCCACTTCAGCGCAGGGCTGGGACCAGCTGCAGTCACACGCTTCACACCATCAGCCGCCCGTGCCATCACGCGCGCCCCTTTACCACCCCCATTCAAATCTGGAATCTATTCGGCTGCCCCCGCTCACGCTACCCACGCGGCCCGCTATCCCGCCCACAACCCAACAGTCCGTGGTTCCAGGTCAGCAGATACTCACATATTTCTGGGACCAACCCATCACAGAAGATATGAACTGCACAACCGCGCTTTCCGGTGCCACATTTATCCAGCTCGCGACCATCGAATATCAGGGTCGAAAAGCACTGGTTTTCCCATTTGCAGTCAGTGTTGTCCCCAGTAGTGGGACCAGTATCACTAACGGTACTCTTTCCAAGGATCTTGCAGTCAAAATAGAGGGTCAGTTCTTTTTGCGGTACCGCTGTTTTGACATCTTCTCGCGAACCTCGGGTCACGACGTCCTCCCCATCCAAGCGGAATGTTTTGGTGGTCCATTCAGGATTTACTCGACGAAAGAATTTCCTGGGCTCCAGCCATCCACCGAATTGACAAAGGTAGCCTCCCGTTTCGATACCATTCCGCGCATGTTCTCATATGGCACTCGAAAGCAACTCGCCAGATGGGGCGTACGACTCAACACGCGCGAAACTGAACGCAAGCGCAAGCGCAAGGACGATGACCGTTCTTCCAGTTCTATCGTGAGGTCGACAAAGGCCCGGGCAAGCAAGGCGAGCGACAGCGACGACGATCGGTCTTCCTGATGCACCCTCCGGTGTACGCGCAGGTTGGTGGTCTCGTAATTGGCATCGAGCATGAGGTTTGGTTGCACACACTGGATACTCCATGCACACGTTTCCGAGTCGTGATTCGTTGTATAACTAGCTTTTTCGCCATTTAGCACTAGTCGCATTTAGGAAGGGCAATTGCACACATAGCCGCGTGTTTAATATTTTACTGGTTTTTAGGAACACACTGTAATTCGGATCTTGCGTTCGTCGTCACTGAACGGAGTAAAGTCGCTCAGTCTCAACCTTTAAACAACCGGGGCTCTGGCATTTCCAAATGCGATGATGATGGCCAGAGTATGACCCTGAGTGAGTGGACTGCGGTAATGTGGAGAAAGTGATATGTGGAGGAAATTTAAATGGGACTGAGGCAGGATGGGCATATGCAATTAGGAAAACTACTTGTTTCTGAAGAGACCAAAGAAACATCAACCGTTGTTCCCCAACCATCTGGGACGGGTCCTCCCACACCAAGAGTCCTATAGATAAGATGCCTGGCTGCAACAACGGAGGTGATGTTGCCGACAATCCCTCCTCCTTGGGTGCCCCTGACGATCTGTTGTTCAGCAACAGCAACCAACTTGGCTGGAAATCCTTCAAGTGGATCGCTTTGCCTTCTTGAGGTGGAATCATTCTGTTTCTGCCGCTTCCTCGGAGGATGTACGTCATAGAGTGCATCCACGGTTACGGTCCTATCAACATCAGGCCAAGTCTCCAGCACCCGGTGAGCCCGAGTCTTTTCCGCGTAACTGTTCTTGACCAGGCATGACTGATGGTAAAAGCGACGGCAACCCGGTCGTGGGCAAAAGTGAAGAATCTTTTCTTTGCCTGGAGTATATGGTATCTTGCATATGGAACAGGCGACATGTGATACCTTTGGCTGGAGGGAGTGTCAAGAACAGGCTTTCAGTGAAATGATTAGAGGGGAGAAAGGGACCCACGGAGATTCGTCTTCCACAATAAAGGAAGTTATACCTGGTATACCATTCCTCTTCCCCAATGAAAACTTGATAGATACTAGTCTCCTCAAAACTTTTTACATGCGCATGAGCTGGAGAAGTGAGTGAGTGTTCTATGCCATCTCATGGAAATGAAGTGTACTGACCAACAAAACAATGAACAGAAATTATATCGACAGTGTCTGATGACAGCTTTTCATACTCGCCACAGACAGTAGGGTCACTTTGATCCAACTCTATCATCGAAGAACCATTGAGAGAAAATGGGTGGCTCACAAGGAGTTAATGACCTCCGCCACTTCTTGTGGCGACCAGAACCACTGCACGCGAACCCATACCTAGTAAGCTCTGCGGTCAGGTCGAGTCAAGACGTGAATGAGACGGGTGCCCACATCATCGGCATCGTTTCCACGGATTTCTTGTATCTCTCCAATCCAATAATCCTTTTCTGGGACTTCGACATCGTCCTCCACGTCTTGGTGTTGTATGTAAGCCCTAGGGGTGTCATTACACTGACCAGATAATCATATCTGCCACCTACACGTCCCCGTCAGAAAATTCAAGCAGATTATCATTGGAATCTTTGGCTGAGAAATGTAAGTTATTCATGGAAGCCCATGACGAGACGATGGGCTTACTTGTGAATGAGCCATACACCTGAGGGAGGGCCGCAAACATCTGTGCACTGAGTCCATCGGGAGTTTCCACGTTTTCTTTTTTGTCCAAATTCCTCTTGCGTGAGAGACGCGTCTTTTTCTTGCGTGCCATGATGTGGATAAAGGAGACAGTCTGGTCGCGTGCACTGGGACGCGTCTTTAATGGGCGCGTTTTGGGTTCCATGGATACGTAAGCAAGTTTACTAAAACCCCATAGCAGTTGCAAAACGTGGTCAGTCAAAGCAAGCCAAACTCAGGATCACTAGGCTCTACTCTGTATCACTAGTCAGACTAACCATCCACCACCATGCTCTTTTACTTGACTTCATGCATTATAAGGTATTTTTTTCCAATTTTAGCCTTGCGCTGTTTGTTGTTGAGAATATTTCCGTGTCTACTACTAGTTCAGTGGCTGCCTTCCTTTATCCTGGCTACGCATCCTATAAAACACTCTCTCAGCGACCCGCGTCTGAAGAGGACTTGGAACGATGGCTAATGTACTGGTCCGTGCTTGGTTGCATCGTTGGGGTTGAATATGTCGCCGAATGGCTTGTGTCCTGGTCAGTCGATCTGTCATGCGACCGTACATTTTACCATAACACAGATCGACGTCATAGGATCCCTATGTACTATCTGATGAAAACACTCCTTCTTCTCTACCTTGTGCTTCCGCAAACTCGTGGATCCTCGTATATCTACATCAATCATCTCCAGCCCTTCCTTCACTCGCATGAGTCGCAGATTGACGCCGCTCTCGCCTCTTTCAAGGCACGCCTGTATGCCTTCTTCCAGGAACGATTCCGTGCACTGTGGGATCAGTTTGTTGGGGCGTTGGGCCAGCAACAACAAGCTCAATATGCGCCTAGCGCGGGCGGAGTTGGGGTAGGTGCACCGCCATCGTTGGCTGACCCTGTGTCCGGTCCCGCCCAAGTTGTTGCAGGCCTTTGGCGCTCCTATGGGCCTGGTCTCCTTGCATCGGGTGCTGCGCTTCTATCTCAAGGTGCGGTTGCCTCGGGCTCCGCCATGGAAAAAGCCTGGCGGACTCCTGCTGGCTCACAGATCCACCTGGATCCCTCCCAGTCTACACGTGACCGCAGACGTCAGCACAAGGCGGAAGCGGAAGCTAAACACGCTTCTGCTGCTTCTGGTTCGTTTGAGGCTTCTTCGCTTCGCTCTTCTGATTCTGAGCTGGAGGAACAGGGAGGTTCGAGGGCGTTGAAGAACCGAGCGATACTGAGGGTTACGACGCGGATGGGAGAGGTTCGGGTACAGAACGCGCTGCAGGGCCGACCAGCTGGTTTGGTTGGGGTTCGTCAGGTACTAAGGAAAAGTCCGACTAGTTTCCATCTTTCTTTTATGCTGTACTGCATGCCATTTGACGGACCCTTCTCGTCCATGGGTAGCTTAGCTCCAGCCTGCGGATGCTTGGTATTTAGAGTGTATTTTTTTCAGCAGTGAACCAAGTTTCTGCTTGATATCAGTGTTTCAGAGCAAGCTGCGAGGCAAGTGCCATGTGCGTTGAAGCCAGAGACGTGCTACCTTATTATACATTACGTTCAGTTGGTTTGAGCGAGACTTGAAGAGTTCTGCGCGCACGGCTCGTACATATTCCATTTGCACTCCTAATTGATCCTTATCATCACCCTCTTCTAAACATATAAATACAACTAGATACATCATTCTTTTCCTTCATCAATCCAACACTCATTCACGTTCTGTCCTGTTCGAACGCTCTTAGTGTTTCCGCCCGCCCCGACACAGATCGGTGTATTGGATGGCCCCATCCACTCTCGCAACCCAGCTCCAGCTCCACCACATGCGCTGGCTCCTCCTCCACCTCTAAGTCGTAGGTAAAGATACTGACGTGAGGGCGAAGAACTTTGTTCTGATAATCTCACACGGGTATACGCCCCAAAGGATCGCAGATTGAGAGGTGATGCTGAGACCGTGGTTAGATGGGCGGTAAATTTAGGTACCACTTTCGAATGGGGTCCACCAAACTCGCAGTAACCATTCAAGTGCTCGGTCTAGTTACTGCAGGATATATGTTGACCTATTGGAATCTCCAGCCTGATCCGACGAGGTCGAATGCCGGGATGAAATGCACATCTTGCGGTCAGCGCGAGAACAACAGTCACGAATTACCTAACCACATATTCCATCCCATGACAGTCTCATTATCCTTACTCTTTCAAACCCTTGGTTTCTCTGATCCCGAGTTTCCCATCCCATCTCTTTGAATGCCGCAAGCACCCAAGACAAATGTTCGCCAGGAAAGTAAGGAGGCCCAGAAGGCGATCGACAAGGAGCAGAAGCGGAATCGGGGCGTCATGTCTTGCGCGGAATGTCGACGGTAAGGTGTTCAATGCTTGTCGTGCTGCGTTTGTCACCGACCGGCTGTTCCCCAGGCTAAAATTAAAGTGTGACAAGACGGTCCCTTGTTCATCATGCAAACGTCGTGGATGTTCAGCAATATGTCCCAACGGTATGTTTCAAAGACCACACCCGAACAACCTCCTTAGACGCTGTATATAGGTAAATTGGCGACTGGGCAGGGCACTCGGTGCGTTTGAGTCCATGAGCTTAGCATAGCCTTTTCAGAGACCATTTCCCACCAGTTTCGTGCTCGCCGATACGGAGAAGTTGCACGACAAAATACTGCTCATGAGTGATCGTATCCGACAGCTCGAGGATGCACTTGTCGTCCTGCAATCAACTGTGGCACCACACGAGTCCCATCCCCTGTTGCGTCGGGATCTTCTCGAGGTGAAGTCAATCATCGACCTGCACGTAGCCATCGGCGATGAGAAAATTCGAAAGGACACCATCGACCGTGCCGACGATGACTCTCAATACATTGAGGCTTTTGGAACACTGGCCTTACGGGACGATGGTGCTGCGACCTTTTACGGTCGATCTGCCGGCTCAGAAGTGAGTGATATTTATGTTTTGTGTTGCATTGATCATTGAGGTATTGTTATCAAGAGCCTATTAATTGTAAGTTGACGAGTATCAGTGCTGTTCTCCCTCTCAATTTCCCTGTTCGCAAGGGTGAATCGGCAGAGTCTACGTGCTTATCATCCCCATCCTCGAATCATGTTCCAGCAGTAGCCGATCTTCCGGACCCTGTCAGGCGTCTTTCCAAAACATTCCCCCTCGCCCCTGTTTTCGCTGACACCGTTGACCTTGACTACCTCATCCAAAATCATCTACCTCCGTGGCAGCGGGCACTTCAGCTATGCGAGCTCTACTTATCCCAAGCACCCTGGTTCTTCGGTGCTGTTACGAAAGGACAACTTATGGAAGAGTGCCTCCCTCTTTGGTATAGCGAAGCTTCTGATTTCCTCCCCTCGGGCTCAGTAGCACCCTCAACACAGCCGATTCTGTTTGGCGGGTCGACACAGCTGCAAGGCAAGACTTCCCACGAGCTAGCACTACTTTTTGTCATCTTTTGCTTTGGCGCTCTTACCGATAACTCGCTTCCTCCAGCGCCTGATAACGATGAAGCTAATATGTACTGCCATTTAACGCGTGCAGCATTGAATCTGGAACCAGTATTGGGTCGACCACCGTCGGTAACGACCATTCAAACATTGGCATTACTAGCCATCTATGAAGGACTAGTTAGTGGCGAAAACAGTATCGAATGTACCTGGGGTACATTCGGGCTTGCGACAAAGTTAGCACAGAGTGTGAGTGGTCCTATCTTGCCTAACAAAACTTCTGCTAATCCACAAGATGTAGATTGGACTCCGTGGGTTCCTCCGTTCGTAAGTGATAGTCTGAGCTTATAGAACGATAGACCGCGACTGTGCGCGCTGGAAGCTTCCAAGTTCAGAAGTTCAAAAGCGCCGGGCCCTATTTTGGGAGTTGTTTGTCACAGATGGATGGCAGGTATGTTTCCATGGACTTTGTGGTTTTATCTGTATTTCATAGTCTTCCTGCAGAGCCTTGCGACCGGTCGTTTAGCCACATTCTATCTACCATTTGTCGACTGCGAGCTTCCAAATGACCCCGACTCTACAATCGGTGACGACGGCTCTGTTCTTCCCAGTTGTGAGTGACTGCTCTTGCGCCTGGAAGCTCTTATTGACTAGTTGATCTTATTAGTCGCTGCATGGAAAGCACACTTTGGGTATAAGTGTATCTCCGCTGTCATCCAGAATGCACAAATCGCGAAGGTACCGAAATACTCTACCATCATTGAGCTTGATCGCATGGTGCGAGATATGGAGCTGCCGGAGTATGCTCAGCGAACTCCTCTTCCGGATGTCGGGCTGGCAGAAGCGATGAAATACTTCATGCCATTAAACTATCGGAACTTTAGTCAGTATCTTGTCCTGCGAATTGTTTAACACATTATCTCACACTGACCAAAACGATCAAGTGCTTGTCTACATTCATCGATGCTTTTTCGCCGAGGCCGTCTCCAACAACCCTATCGATCCGATGCAGAGCCAATATGCACCATCGTTTTTGGCTGGTTACCGTAGTGCTTGTGAAATACTCAGCAACTTGCGTGTTCAATTTGACCTTTTCCCGGCGCAAATATCACGTTTCTGGGTATTATGGACACACGCTTTTTCAAGCTCGGTTAGCATTCTCCACTTGAACAGGGGCATTGGCTGACTTGCCATTCACCTTGTTGCTGTCAGGTAATGCTCGCTTCCGTCGTAACACATTCGTCGGGTGCCGGGACACGATCTAAGACAACCGGTGCTGCTATGGCGGAACTGCGCAGAGTGTGTTCAGAGATACTCTGCTGTAGTGGAACTAATGAAATGTTATCAGGCCGTGGAGCTCTTCAAGGAGGCGTCGACGTATGGCGGTCGTGCAGGGAAGTTTTTGGTACGCCCAATCGAGTTGTTCGTCTGGGCCAGTTAATAATATTTAGCACAGCCCATCCTTCAACGACTTCTCCAGAAAGCCGAACAAGCTTATAGCACAGCGAAGCCTTCCGTCTTCCGTAGCAAGGACATCTTCTCACCTTCAACAGAACCAAGCCCACAAGACGAGTTGTCCATTTTCAGTGGTCGAATCAACACCGTGGCAACCAAAGTCTCATATTTCCCGGTCGTATCTTCAGCTCATAGTATAGGCCTCAGCCCGCGCAATCCGCACGGTGCTGCAGGCGATTCGAGTCGACAATCGATCTCTCCAGATAATGCACCCATGCTTAACTTTACGACCTTGCACCCAACGCTTCGTGACCATTGGACCAATTTTGATGGTGATCTTAGCGCACAGCTAACGAACGCTCAGCGGGCCGAGTACTACATCGATGCAGACACACGCATGATGTCCTCTGAAGAACTTCAACAACCAGACATCTCTACTCAGCAGCAGGTACAACAAACCGAACACCGCGCGCCTTACCCTCTGATAATACCCTTCCCTAATTTCCAACCAAACATACGATGCACGGACACCTCGTCAACTGTACCCACATCTGGGGAGGCCGGACAGCATCCCGCCACGTCACCACAGGCATCGTCCCATGATCAACAGATGCACGTTTATCACCATTACCAATCTGATGTCCTCCATTCCGCTTCCTCTCGGAGCTCGTCCCAAGATTATCAGTACCGCGTTACTGACCCCAGTTACGAACCGTATCCACAGCTCACGTATCAGCATCAAACTCGAGACCAAGGGCAGCAGTACTATCCGACTCAGCAACATCATTGTCACACCGATTTCCCGTATGAGCACGCTACTACGTCTCTATTGGAATACATGTCCCACTTCCAGGACCCGTCTGCGCGGCCGCACCATTGGGATGATGCTCGTCGGACATATTCGGATCTCACATCGCATTCCCAACCGCTTGGCCAGCCTGCGCAGTACGGCAATTACGGCTACACGGGATCACGCGAAAGCACCACCGAAGCGCCGCTTCAGCAGCAACAACAGCAGCAGCAGCGTC
>JBBPKE010000117.1:1674-33749 GCA_038089095.1 Tylopilus orsonianus | reverse complement strand
AATCTTTAATAACTACAATGAACAAAGGCTTGCATTGGAACCCATTTGTAGCTCGAGTAGTCTGCTGGAATCAAACTTGAATACTTTCCACATTAGGTATGTCGATCGGCCCAGAATTGGTGTCCAATCGGCTAACAGGCTGCTTCGGCCACCGAGTTCGGCAAAAAATCGGCAGCCAAGTTGGTTTCGCGCGCCTCGGCGTACACTTGCATCGTGGTTTCCCAGGACGGGATATGCGGGACGGGCAATCCGCGTGCACTATATTCTTCCACACTTCGACTCGGCTCCCCGACTTCCGTTGATTCCTAGCATCGCTCTGCAATGGCTCAAGGAAAGCTGCTCACAGGCAAAGAAGTCGCCTTGCACAACAGCCGAGAAAGCTGCTGGATCATTGTTCACGGTACGCACAACCGCAACTGTGGACACGTCAGTCGGATTTGCAGCAACGGCTGAGTGTTTCGTGCTTATGTAGGAAACGTGTACGACGTGACTGACTTCTTGGATGGTGAGTGCCACCGGCCCTGCCATGTGTTTATTTGCTAACTTGCCCTAGATCACCCTGGTACGTTCGAATCTATGGGTTACCTCGGCTGAATAACAATGCCAGATAGGTGGGAGCAAAATCATCCTAAAGTATGCCGGGAAGGATGCAACGTATGTTCTACGCTGCATTGGGCGCTTAATAGTTTATTGATCACATTAACAGAAAGGAATACGAGCCCATTCATCCACCGGATGCGATCACGACCAACCTGAAACCGGAGAAACAGTCAGTAAACCATACTGTATGTTTGATTCGCCTATCCGCTCATAAATAATAGCCTTGGGCCTGTTGATCTCAGAACCGTAGAGAAGGTCGAAGAAGCGATCACTGATGAGGAACGAGCTCGACAAGCCCGCATTGCCGCTCGTCCGTCTCTCTCAGAGATTCTAAATCTTCATGATTTCGAGGTTTGCAATCTGAATTTCGGACAAACGGTTTCGTGCCTCACTTGTCCAAGGCCATTGCCAGGATGGTCATGCCGGAAAAGGCTTGGGCGTATTATTCTTCAGCGGCCGATGATGAGATTACCAACCGCGAAAATCACTCCGCTTTCCACCGGTAAGCCAGCGCGTATGGCCTATCCATTTTTGCTAAAACGTCAAATAGTGTGTGGTTCCGTCCTCGCATTCTCCGGGACGTCACCAACGTTGACTGGTCCACGACTATTTTGGGGCACAAGACAAGCATGCCTCTGTACATCGTATGGGCGACGTTCGACCGAAACTCCGTGACACTGACTTATTACATTTAGACTGCCACTGCACTCGGCAAACTCGGCCATCCCGACGGCGAACTGAACCTGACACGTGCTGCGGCGAAACACGGTGTCATTCAGATGGTAAAACTCGGACAGCGCGTCAGTGATGTGTGCTTAGATTTCTTGTCTAGATCCCCACTCTTGCGTCATGCTCATTTGACGAGATCGTAGATGCAGCAGCTCCCGACCAAGTTCAATTTTTTCAATTGTATGTGAACAGTGATCGCGAAATTACGAAGCGAATCGTCCAACACGCCGAGAAGCGTGGAATTAAAGGTTTATTTATCACCGTTGACGCACCTCAGCTTGGTCGTCGTGAGAAGGATATGAGGCAGAAGTTCGAAGCAGAGGATCCCTCAGAAGTGAAACAAGCCGGACAAGGTGGCGTCGATCGTTCGCAAGGTGCCGCCAGGGCCATCAGTGTAAGTGATGCACCGTTTTTCGGGTGAAACATGATTCTTATTGTATATGCGCAGTCTTTCATTGACCCAGGTTTGAACTGGTCGGATATGCAATTTTTTAAGAGCATAACTAAAAGTAAGTTCTCAAAACCTAGCCTAACGTGAACAGCATTGAACCGTTGTGGTTTAGTGCCATTGATCTTGAAGGGTGTGCAGTGCTGGGAAGATGCGCTTGAGGCTTACGATATTGGGCTTGCTGGCATTGTACTTTCCAATCACGGTGGTCGTCAATTGGACTTCGCTCGCTCTGGAATTGAGGTTCTTGTTGAAGTTGTTGCCAAACTGAAGGAAAAGCGGGGGTTAACCTTTCCTAATGAGAACTTTCAATTGTTTATTGACGGAGGCGTCCGTCGTGCAACCGACGTCATCAAAGCCGTCGCTCTTGGAGCTACAGCTGGTGCGGTGGCTCGCTTCCAACTATGTGTTTATTGCTCACATGTGGTACCAGTTGGCGTGGGTCGTCCGTTCCTCTATGCATTCTCATCGTACGGACAGGACGGTGTGGAAAGGGCCTTGCAAATCTTACACGTGTGTTGTTACATATATTTCTTTCGTTTCGTCACTCATTATTGCAAGGAGGAGTTTGAGATGAACATGCGGCTGCTGGGCGCTCGCAATCTGAAAGAAATCAAACCCGAGATGGTCGATGCCTCGAATATCCACCATCACACTGTTCCCGTTCCGACTGATAGCCTCTATGATACCAACTGTGTGTGCTAGCTCCTCCCGTCACGGATCATTTCTGATCGATTCTTCCATTCTACAGACGAACGCTTGCAAGGTGCATGGATCAGGGAGATAAGGAGCAAACTTTAGTTACCCTGTTGGGTGTGGTCGCGTCATTGTTGTCGCGTCTGCTGGGATGTGGCCACGGCGTACACCATCCTATTTCGCTATACCGCTGTTGTTGTCCTGTTCTAACTATGTCATCCCTATGAAGGGCTATGCCCTCCATGCCAGATCTCTTTGGGTACGATTGCTCAACAACCCTGCCAAATCAGGCTGAGATACAGCAATCCGGCATTTAAAATCGCCACTTGATCTGTTGATAAGAATGAAGATAGTTTCCCGAGGGGCCGCTTTTCACCACCCAAGACAAAAGGAATCCTTGATGAGGGATAGATCAAGGCTCGACACTAAGGACCTCGTGTCAATTACATTCTTAAATCCAAGAACGGGTGAACCCGACATGAGGCTGTCATCAGTTTGGTAAATGCCTCGCGGGTGTGAATGCCAGAGTTTTCTCATTTCCCTGAGCCTTAGCATAATCGGCACCGCTTGCTCACTCAATAATGACGGGTACACATGGGAGATTTCCCAAATATGATGTCGCGGACGATCGGATCATGTTCGCTAACCGTCGGCCCTTCAATCAGTAGACGCGAAGCCACGGTGACGATGTAGGAACCTCTTTCTTGCGAGGAGGGCCTTGCCGTCAGAGTTGGCATCCAACAGGAAGAAAATTTACGACATGTCAGACCCTAGAGATTAGTCCTGCCAAACGTAAATAGATTCAAGCGGCATTACCAGTACAGTGGCGCACCCATGTAGAAGTCCTCGTGCGAACTTTCGCAACTTATAAGCACTCGCCGCATGACACGACTGATGTGGCTAGTTGGGGCTCTGCTTGGAGAAATACCAATAAACATGCGATGGGCGGTAAGTATACCTGTCCACCGCTGGTTGCCGGAATCGGTGTGTGTGCGGGATCTCATACACAATCTCCGATGCAAAACGTCATGGGAAGGAAATCGATGATACATTCTGTGAACATGGACTTGAAAACAAGGTCCGACGCATCACAGAAGCTCCTCGTGTACGTTGAAGTATCTGGGGGTGGCATATTTATGAATCAAGCGCGGCGACCGAATAACTTGAGCGTGCGGCGTACCGTAATATCGTTCCAGAACCCCGACAACTTCCAGAACCTCCCTCGCCCCATGTCACGATCCAACGACCGATAACCTCACCCTTATCATTCAGCGTTTCTGCAACCGTCTCCTCCTCTCCTGGGGCACCAGCCTTTCCTGCGGTGATGGTGTCCTCGTCCGAGGAAGGTAATTGCACTGCCAGAGGGAGCTCCCATTTCGCAAAGGGGCGGCTTGTCTCCACCAAAAAGTCAGCATCATAGACGCGTGTGGTGAGCTTTTTCAGTGTTAGTGTGAGGGTCACCATTTCGATGCCTTCAATGCCTTCATTCTCAGCCGGGGTGAGACGACGGAGGTCGACGACGTAGGGGGCACCACACCAGCCGACGAGTGCTGTCGAGATGCTGCTGGTGGATATAGCAGTGGCTGTCAGAAAGATGCGTGCCGAAACAGGGAGAGATGATTCGACGATGAATAAGAATGGAGCCATGGTGAATGTGAGGCCGAGCGAGGCAAGCGAAAATATTTTGAGACGGCGGAAAGTCTGCGCCAAAGGTCCATGATATGACACGGGTTGGTTGTCCTCTCGAGAGTCTAGCGTGTTGGGCTGGGCACCAGCGCTTTGTAACGCTTTAGTTGAGTGGGACAATTGTCGAACGGACAGAGCAGGCACTGAGCTGGTCAAACACGGTTGCGCAAGGAGGCACCGGCGCACCCAGCCAGAGAGACGTCGACTTTGACCGTCAACGTTGCCAACTTGCAGCACCGTTCTTCGGCATAGAGCCTGGCCAAGTGTTAGTGTTGTATGGGCAGCCGACATCGTAGAACTTGGAGCCCGAGAACTATTTACATATACAGCCATCATGTCGGCCATGGAAGCGCCCGTTTACTACTCGAAAGCCGAGTTCATCGAAACGGTGCGAGTGCATCCTCCTTTGCTTAGCCATGTCGTTCGACCCCTTCGAAGGACACGGGCAACAAGGTCTCTCGACGGGCCACTATCGCGGGACCACAAAATATCATCCTTGGGGGCAAGACGATCATATCGAGCGGTGCAATCATCCGAGGGGACCTCAGAAGGACTGGACCAGGACATGCAGTAGTCGTATCCTTGGGTAGATACTGCCTGGTTGGGGACGGCTGTATCATGAGGTTCGTTGTCGCTTCGCTGCATTTGGATACCTGTCACCTACATTGTTTCTCTCCACCAGGCCACCATACAAAACTTATCGCGGAAACTTCAATTACTATCCAATGAAGATAGGAGACCACGTTCATATTGGTGCCAACTCTGTCATCGAAGCGGCAACCATCGGCAACCACGTCGTGATAGGGAAGAACTGTGTCATCGTAAGCTTGCGAGTTGAGGTTCATCCGATTCGTTCTCAAGGCTACTCCAGGGCAAGTTTACAATAATCAAAGACTGTGCGCAAATTGCAGACAATGCTGTCATACCACCCAACACCATAATACCTGCCTTGACGTTGTTCGCTGGATCACCAGGTTTGTGTTAACTTTTGAATCATGTTTGACTATTATGACTGAGAAAGCATTTAGGACGTTTTGCCCAGGACCTTCCAGAATCCACCCAGGAGATGGTTGAAGCGCATACGAAACACTACTACACCCGGTTTCAGCCCTTGGATCGATGATTAGTTGTTTGTGACATATTCGTGTTTCTTGTTGCTCTACTCTCTCAAGTATACCCGTATGTTATAGTCAATATAGCTTGTACCCCAAACGTCCTATCAAGGCACGTAGTGCTGTCAGCGAAAAGCATGCTAATTTTGCACTTGGATCAACTCTCAGCGCAGCCTCATCATGGGAATTTCAGACTGGCCATTGTGGCACACCACCCGCGAGGGTCCCTTGGTGTCTATATTGACCATCCCGTTATGTAACTACGTGGCCATGCATTGACATCTTGCAGATTAGCCCTGGCCTGGAATTAAGCCTATCTGCACGGAGTGCGAAGCCAGGGGTCTATGACACATCCTTGAAGGGTGTTGTGGATCGTTCAGGGTCGATTGTAGGTGAACCAAAGGGATGATCTGGTGGCGATCCGCTGTACCTTCCAGGCTGACCCCTGATCCGGTGATTACAAGGGTAGGAGCGTCTGATGAGCATCTTTTCGGATTGGCGCTGAACTTTGCTACCGTATCAGGACCCAATGCTTGTAGCACCGTCAAACCTCCTAACGTGATCTATACATCCTATGGATACAACGAAGTCGAATTGACCCCGTTTTATGCGTTACGCCAGTGTGCCGAGCACGGTAAGCTTGGTCTAACGACGTCACTGTGTTGTACAGTTCCGGCAACGAGGGCGTCGTAGGTAATAACAAAGACTGTCTAAATTTAAATGATACTGTTAGGTTCCTTGGAGAGATTAACTCGCTCGTACTGAGGTACAGCGCAGGCCACGAATCTACAGACGGCAAGATTTTCAACCCAACTTTCCCCTCTGCTTGCCCCTGCGTCATCTCGGTTGGGGCCACTCAAATTAGCAAGGAAAAGATGGTTCTTGGTCTCGACTCTGCCTGCGACTCAAGTCATCCACTCTTGCGGTAGCTTCAGCAATCACTTTGGGATGCCCGATTACTAGAAAGCTGCCGTTAGTCCATACTTGACGAACAGTCCTCTTGCGTACCTCGACGACATCTGGAACTCAATCGGAAAGGTAGACTGGATATGTTCGTTATATGTGTACGATTGGCTCACCAATTGCCCCATCAAGTCTCATGTATATCCCGGTATCTCTGCAAACGACGCCAACTACGTGGTCATGGTGAGCATCGTAGCCTGTTCGTCGCGATCGCGAACTGGCAGTCTGTGCGCTGTCAGATTGATGGCGAATATAATCTTGTATATGGCACTTCTGCTATGGCACCGGTGGTAGGCCCCATGTTTACCCCCATCGGGTCCATCAACCTTCTTGTGCGTGGTCTTCGCTTTCATTTTCGATGATGTAACGCAAACTGACCTTGTTGACGAACGGGTTTATTCCGCTGCTTCTGTGGATGGTTTCCATGATATCACGAGTGGCATCAACCCTGGTTGTGGGACGCTCGGTTACATCATGAGCATGGGTTGGGACCCTGTGACGGGTCTCGGGACGCCCAACTTTCCTATTCTTCTTGCAAATCGGCTAGACTTGCCCTGAGGAGCGCCCTTCACGCTAGGGCGACGAGACGTTACTTATCATCCCCCCCACATACGACCCCCAATTTTCGCGGACTCGTGGCGGAACCTGTGTCTGTTACTAGTGCACTTGCTGAAATGCTCATAGATTGTAGATCATCGTCAAGGGTCAGGTTTCCCAGCCGGTCCATCGAGCCACGGCCGTGAGCTCTCGGCGGCCAATCATTGGCGGAAAACAGACACGCGGCTGTTCTGCACCCTTAGGGATGACTCTGTCCCGGGGAAAACGGGTTACAAGGGGTAAGTCGCGGCTATAAGGGGCCTTGACTCGGAGGAAGTACCTGCTTTGTAGTTTCGGATATGTGACAGTGACCTGACGTGAGCCAGCCGTGGCCAACGGGCGACCATGCGATACAGGTACAAGCGACGACTACTGACCTATACGACGTGCGGGGAATATATATATATGTACACATACCAATATGAGTGGATGCTATTACTAGGAGCTACTCTCACCCAGGATTGCACTTCACACAGCGGGCAGCTATTTTTTCGGCGACTGTCTGTAAGTAGCTAGACCGCCGGCGCTTAACCGCTACACCAAAAGGCAGAACACTGAATGGCTACCGTTCAGTACCGCGGACGGTATATGTACTAGTTATGGGACCTAGGTAAGCCGCCGTGCTTACATGGTCCTTCAGTTGCCCTTTGGGTGTCCCCCCATTCGCTTGTCCAATGACTGATTTCACCGACGAGGCATAAGCAAGGGTACCCAGTCCTGGACTCTCTCACGAATGGCCTTTGCTAGGCGCTCGCTTCAACCCGCGTCTTCGCCGATAGGAGCAAGGCCCATCCAATGCCGGGCAGGGATCAGATGCTCGTTCGTATTCATAGATTCTCGAGCATAGTATATGATTGTATATATTAAGACATTGTAATATACTCCGATGTCATAAGAAATCATAATGCAACATATCCATATGATCAACGTCCTGCACGCACAGTTGGACTTCCTGGTACCATAATGTCAACTCTTTCCAACCGGGTGGGCGATCTGAATCCGTATTCGTTCAGACAGAAACAATGTTTCTTGGGCGTCGAAGGCCTCAACCGAGCAAACAAGTCCTGCAATGATATCATGCATGATAGGAAGTCAGTCCTATGCGGTGTCCTCAGTATGTCTCTCAAGGTCGTCTGCGCCTACAGAACTGGGTGATCAACGAGGCAGAGCGTGGGAGCGCGCAAACACCTACAAGACGTTCAGTGATCCAGTCCAGGTAAGCAATCAGTCGATGAACGTTGTCGAGTGTTATCTCCAATCCAGTCATAAAAGCATACATCCCATCGACGGAAATGGCAGGATGGTGGTGGAGGGAGCGGATTTGTTGTAGCAGTCTCTTGGCACGAGGGCGCGCAGAAGAATATTCCAAGAGGAGGTTTGAAGCAGTACGCCAATGTATTGCACGTAGGTGAGCGTCCTGATGCTTTCTACATGTGGAGGAAGCGCGCGAAATCCTAGTTTGAGAGATCAGGACATCCAGTTCATCCAGGGCAAGAGTAAACTACAGCAAATGTTAAATGTACACCATCCAGTCAACAAAAGGGGCTTACACTTCTGCCAATAAAACCCCCAGACGTGAAGTCAAGGATAGGTGGGTCAAACAATTCCGTCAGATTTGTCAAGGTATTGACTTCTTGGGCGGGAGGTTGCTCGAGGGAACCATATTGGACCGTAGAGCTGGAAATACTAGGGAATTGCATCATTTTCGTGAGTTGTCATAAAACAGCCAAACAACTTACATTGCTCGATGAGCCTCAAAGAACGCAAGAAGAGGTGAGCCGAGGCTAGCACTTAAGGATGATAGAGCTTTTGCGTGTTGAATTTGCTCAGAGAGAAAATGTAAGACAGCAGCATGCTCATCCCCTGGTTCGCATAGTGAAGGATTGACATAGCAGTGTAAGCCTTTCATGGAGGATGTGAGAGGGAATCGTAATCTTGATATCCAAGGATTGGGTTGTTGAGGTGCTTCGGACATGTATAAAGACTAGAAAAGGTCATTTAATCTCCCGAATCACGCCAATAGATGGTCAATTACCCATTCAAGGAGCCCCCAGATTAATAGACAGCAAGTGACGATTCCTGCGAGAGTTTTTGCAAGCTCGCAAGCCGAATAGATCAGACTTCCAAACATGACGTTAAGTGGGCAAAGGCAAGCATTATGGCCAAACAGTCTTTGTTTCGTGATTATGGGATCCCAACGATAGACACGGGACCGAGGTTGGTGTTGCGTAGGCAGACTTAGCGAAGAGATCTCGTGCTGAAAGATAGCAACGTCAAGAGACGGCCCAATGGTCGTGGAAATGGTACTGGGGGGAGTAGACGACGTAGGACTGCTTTCTGCTGAGGTTGAAGGTGTTGCGAGTGGTCCACGGTGGGGCGTTAGTCGGATAGGAGTTCGTGAAGTCATGCCAGCGACTCTGATATTAGTGAGCTTGGTCCACTAGCAGGAGGATCAGCACAGAATAACATAAAACCTTGGGACTGAGCCAGCCAATCCTTTTGTGAGGGTTGTCCTTTTCACGATACGCTGATGGCGACACGGCTGCCTATTTATGATACCCATCGAACTTGGCCGCCTGAGTATAGTGAACAAAAAGAAAGGTCGAATTGCGCCACCAGCGGAGGCAAAAACAGCACGAAGTACGTGACTTGGAGATGCGAAGCTCCTGGAAGTGTAGTGCTTATTGTGAAACCATGGAGATGCGCATCGCAAACCGCGACGAACACTGTTACTAGTCATCACTTGGTTTGGGCAAGACAATAACGCACAACTCATTAGTACGATGTCCCATATAAGTCAATCTAACCCCTGAGTGGGCGTGCCAACAGCAAAACGGGAATAAAGTTAATATCTCGTGTACTACACACCCAGTCCAAAAGTCAAACAATGGTCCGAAAATCGAAATTCTAGGCAGAGAGAGAATTGGTACCGACACAACACGCCTAAGAAGTAGCAACGGAGACAGAGTAACTGTCGGTCAAGAGCTCAGCAGCACCAGTGAAGGGCTCCGTGCCAGATTCGATGGCCTGCAGGTAAAGGGAGGAAGAGACACCTTCATTGTCGATAAGCCAAGCTATGCATACGTTAGAGCAACTTAGAATGCAGCAAGCTCAAAACGACTCACTGAAGAACTCATTCAAGTCAGCACTGAAATCGTTGATGTTACCGTCCTGGCTGACGAAGGAAATGGTCTCCCAACTGGTGTTGGGACCCTCCCAGACGTCCCACGTATAACCAGCGATGGAGACATCGGAGGTCTGGAGAGTGCCGACAGGTTGGATACTATATTACAGAATTAAGAAATGGCAAGAGAGGTTCATACTAGTAGGCTTACCCGCCGAGGCCGGAAAGCCAGATCATGATCTCATATGAGGAGGTGGAAGAGGCTTGGGCACCATCTGCAGTGGTGCCAATCCAGATATCATAGGATACATCAGCACGAATTCCAGAGGACTCGGTGACGTATTCCCAATTCCAAGCTGTGGGCGCGGAGGTGATGTCACTCAACTATCATATAAGTTCAACTTCACAGTCACGATAAAAGACAGCATACCAGCATACCCTTGGCAGTAATCGATTCGATGTTCGTGTCTATCGAAAGTCGTGAGCAGAAGTCCTGAAGAGTTATTCAAGAGTCTTACAGGTCTTGACATCATTCTCGTTGTCAGCCCAAGTCCAGGTGGTGGACCAGGATATGTCGTTACCGGACGTGCTAATCAATGTCGCGGTTTGATTACCAGTTCCATCAGCTGCAAATTGGTTCAACTCAGCTTTCTGATCAGATTCGATGATTGCATTGCTCACCAATACCCCATTGGTTGTTGCAGAGCTCGTAATTTCCCTGAGTCAAACAGTCGTATTGGCCAGTTAGGGTTGTTTGACCGCTAGCTAAGGCGAAGAGACCAGTGACGAAGGTAAGGGAGATAAACATTTATTTGCTTGGCTCGTTAATTCCAGGGTCAAACCTTGGAGTGGATGTCGTACAAGTGTGTTCTTTATAAGCCTGGAGGACATCATAGATGACATATGAGGTGTTACCCAAGATCCTTGAATTCTTTCATGCTAAATACGCCGAAAGCGAGATTTTGCCGGGGAGCTAATGTTATAACACACCTTTCTCATAGATATTACTGGAGCCACCATCGAGGTTCTCGAATCCACGATCAAGTCGTCACATGGAGAAACAACCATGCAACAACTTCAACATGTGATCTGGATGTGAATGATGCGGATGTCCCGGGGTGGCCACAAGAGTAATGTAACCAATTAATCCTCGTGCGTCTTTGTGGACAACCTGGTAAACACCGACAACGTTCAGAAAAATATCCGGCAAAAGAGAAAAGATATGTGCTTCAGTCCGAATGTCGGAGCTGTCCGATTGCACCTCGGGAATTCGCTGTCAAGGTACACATGACTGATGGCTCAGTGGCCGGATGAACATGACAACAGGTTGAAAACAAACGATCACTAGCATTATCTCTGTAGTAATTTCTGCCTTTTGATACGTTACCAGCGTACTTGTACACACTTGGTGCTTAGATATCGCGTACATCTCCATAGGGTATGATGAAAAGAGCTCCAGTGAAGTCAGGTAAACCTTACTGGTATCACCAGCTAACGGTTATTCTTCGATTGCACTTCACGAATTTGGAGTGACGCGAAGGCAGATCTGGTCTTCTTCACTACCACTCTTTCGGTGAGGGCGGCAGCTTCGGAGTCGGAAGCCGGGTGTTCTTTGGGCGGGGACGGAGACGTAGTGAGGAAATTCACGATGATGGCCCATAGGTTGTTGCTATTCATATGAGTTTCATCTTGTAGTACCGACAGATCAGCGATGCGAGCTAGTCTGCGGGATTCGTCTGTGTCGCGTCTGGAGACAATACTGCTAGGTGGTGGTCGTTCATCCGCCAAAGCCCATCCCCACGCTCCAGTTGGCGTATCTAGCCCATCTTTGAACGGCCGAGAGGTCCGGTTCTGTTTCCCTGGTGCATGCCCGTTCTGCAACTCCTGCAAGTGGGTTAGATTCCGCGTAACATCCTTTTTGGCGAGGCCGATGTTTCGATGCCGCTCCTTCTCCACCGCTAATGATTCTTTTGTGTATTTCCTGTCGAAAAGAGTTTTCCCTTCAAGGTAACGACGTATAATCTTCTCCGGAGGAACCCCAATTACTGCTGGTAGCAACTGCAAGGCATCGAGCCTGTCGGTGGGCTCCAGTGGTCTAATTATGCCCTGAGTAGATACCCTTTCCCGAATCATGTCTTCCTTCCAGGACGGGAGGCCCTGCCAAAATTGGGGCGCGGATACAAGACGTCAGCCTCATCTCTACTCATGTTGTGCAGACGGAATTTACGGTTAGTGGAATGACACCCACCTCTTCATTGTAGTAAACGCTCGCTTCTCCGGCATAGCGGACATTGATCGAACCTACCATTGACAAGCTCTGCCGCAATTTACTGGAGAGCTCCGCGCGTTGATCATCCTGGGTCAAGCTCTTTTGGCCCCGTCTGAGTGTCCAATCCGAGGTAGACCTTGACATTGGTGCTCGCACTGATTTCCTCTGGAAGGAGAAGAACATGGAACGAGAGCGCGATGGACGTGGATTGGACGGTTCTGGTGTAGACACGAAAATATCGGAAGCGTCACGCGGGCCAATTTGGATGTCCGGTGGTTCGTCCCCAAGGTCACCAGATAGAGGACTGGAAACTTGCTGGATAGATGTACTAACAGAAAGGTCCTCATTCATGGGGCTGCTGACAAGTTGTTGTGAAGCCGAGGAAATTACTCCAGATGAACTCGGTGTAGGCTTCGTTGGATTCAACATTCCTGTGACGTGCTTTATGAAAGTGGCGATGGCGCGATGACAGTATTTCCCTGGGGTAGTAAAAGGGAATAACACCGGTAGGTCATGTGCTACATCTGTGACTGAGATTAACCCTTGTCTGTATTTCTTCAGTTGTCAGATGCATACCATCATACACCTGGAGATGAACCTGCGTGGGTCCACAACGTTCCTCTATGCCAACTAACGGGGAATACAGTACACGGGTCTCATCTCGCAGAGGAAACCTCGAAGGGTCAGCTGCCTTGTGCGCTCTTCACAAATCAATGTCATTAGTAAAAATACCCCTCGTCTTCGTGGTAGAGTTGACTCACGAGTAGATGATTTCATCCCTGAGCACCTCTTTGTCACCGGCAGTGATAAACAAAGGGGGTAGCCCGCCCAAGTACGAAAGGGCGGGACTCACAAGAGGATGTGCGAGAAGACTATTCTGGGTGTAGAGTTGGATTTGTGAATCTATCCTCAATTGTTCACCTGTATCGGTTTCATGAAAGACAGTTTGATCTCCGCTTTCACCGACCGATGGCAATAAGGCGGTACGATCCCCAACAGGCATAGACGCATCACTTGACACCGATTCACCATCTTCACCACTGGGGCTAAGTTTTGCCAGTGCATCTTGCGTAAGCGTCGCAGCAGTTGCCTCCCCAGCTTTATTCTCGGTAACAGTAACACGAACGATTTGCCTAATTTTCCGCCGAATTCCGGAGTGGATTTTTCGTGTCATCTCCGCTGATGGCGGGGGCCACAAAGCGCTGGGCTTCCAGAGAGAAAAGCCGCACAAGGGCATAATATCCTGACACCACGTAAGCCTACTAATTGTATGACGGGAAGACAACTGCAAGATTACCGTGGCAGCATTAGCGTGAATGCTCGGGAAAGAGTGCGTTAGATCACACCATGGTGAGATCAGGACGCCACCGGCGGGCATTGGTTGACTGGTGTCGCGTAACACTTGAAGTAAAGCAAGAGTAAGACCACCCCCCGCAGAATCCCCTGCGACCACTATGCGTGACGGTTTCACGGGTTGATGAGGTGCATCAGGAGGAGGTTTAATCAAATAGAGGTCTGCGGAACTATGTAACATAATCTCTACCGAAAAGTTGCTAACCATACTCACAGGCGGCAATCAGATCCTGAAGTGCACAGGGAAATGGGTATTGCGGAGCAAGCCGGTAGTTAATAGCTAAAATTGCTAGGTGATTACTGCAGCGACGTAATTCGATGGAACACCTACCAAACACTCGGCCTTTAATCTTTCTTGCCAGCCGTTGGATGCAGTATCTTAGCAATCGAATGTATTTAGCAGAGAAGTAAGGCAAGCAGCAAGGAGGACAACCTCTCCTGATCAAAACTTCCAAAGAAATAACCCCCTCCGTGAGCAAATAATATACAGCGCATTGCATCCGTGTCTTTGTCAAAGATATTGCTAGACTCTGAGTTTGATGAAGGAGGAGCGTCGGTTGCGTCCTGCAAGGAGTCACCAGTGTCTTCTTTCACTTTCTGAGATGCTTTCTGGCGTTTCTTAGCTTCTTCCCAGTCTTTCCTCGCCATCATCCATTCTCCAGCAATTCTGACGTGATCATAAGTTGATACCCGAGTAGTACAGCTCTGACCCACCCAGTGACACCACGTACTTGCCACCACTTGGTACCGCCTACCAAAAGTGACACATGTTCCTCGCCCCCAAGAGCCTGGATGAGCAATGTAGCCGCCTCGTCACAACAGGAGATTGGCACAGTGGCCCGTAAGACGTGGACCCAAGGAGGAGACGGGGTCCGAGTATTGGAAAATGCTTGAAGCTCTTCAACTGAATGGCTATAAGTCATAAGATACAGATAACGAGAGGAGTTGCAAAGATTTGTCACTTACTGGGTCGCAACGTCGAAGAACCTCTGTAGGAGGTGCATTAATCGCATCTTAAAGATGGGCATACAGTGGGACGTACCTTTGCTATATTGAACGCCTCATCATAAAGAAGTTCGTCTTGGTGAAGTCGAGTGAATGGAAGATCGTCGTCTTCTGCCCTTTCTTTCTTCACACGCTCGAAGTAATGCTTCAGGAGAGTCTCTAAAGCAATCGGACCAAGCTTCAGGCCGGCAGTGCGGGTAAGAGAATTTGGCATCAATCTGCGTCGTAGTATCGAATGATATGATTCAGAGTTTGCAGGGACGCAGGAGTAAAGAAACGTTGTTTGTCTGGGGACTTACGGTGGATGTGCCTGAGTCTGACTTTGGGAGGCCGGTTGACTGTCAGGTCGCGAGTTTGAATCCCGCATAAACCACTAGGTACTCTACCAGGTCGTTATACGGCTCGCGCTTACTGTCCCTGATCGTGTAGTACTGCACCGACTGTGTAACTTGGCCAGACATGGCACTAATGAACGTTCAGCTCAAGAACCTCACCTCAGCTATTCGCAGAATTGGCCAACACGCATTCGACGCCGGTAATCATGCAGACATCTGGCTTGGAGAATATGTTGATCCCGCGCATGGAGATCACAAAGTGTGTTCTTTTACTTGATAGTTACCCCGATCGCCGTCGACTCCTCCCATCAAGGTCGCCATCAAAGTCATTAGGAGTGCGTTCACCGCTGAAGAGGCGAGGAAGTTTAATGAGGTCTGTGGATTCTTCAGACGATGTTCTTTAAAGCCTGGGTACGAAGAACAGTGTGCCCGTGGCAGAAACTTCTTCGCGAGGCAAGGCTTTGGACTACACTAGTTCACGAAAACATTGTACCGTTCCTTGGAACCATGACCACTTCCGACATGTCTCGCCACTCTGCTCCTGCCATCGTGTCTCCCTATTACAAAAACGGGAGTTTGAAGCAGTACGTCACGAGTAATACCCTTTCCCTGCGCAACAAGATGGATCTAGTGGGTCATCAGAACCACATTATTTATAACCAGAGTCATCTGAATTTGCGCATCAGCTATACCAGATCGCCAATGGTCTGGCTTTTCTGCACGGCCGTCGGGTTATCCACGGAGATATCAAACCAGTGTGTTAGACTCTGAACCTTCGATTGTTATCTCACTGCAGCCCAGGGAAACATCCTAGTCAGCGACGATGGACAAGCAGTCCTTACCGACTTTGGCCTTTCTATAGTGTTGGAAATGTCGGGGTTTACTACCAAAAATACGCCAGGCACTCTCCGATACATGGCTCCAGAACTCCTGGCCGAGCCGACTACCGCGGTAGCAATCAAACCTACAGCCGCGACCGATGTATGGGCATTCGGGATCACAGCAACTGAGGTAAGATCCTCCTACTGCATCCGCTCTCTCCCGCTATATCAGAAACAAAACTGCTTTGCAGATCTTCTCGGCGAAGCAACCGTACCATAGCCGTCCAAAAGATGCAGCGGTGTTGGTATATGTCACAAGAGGACACGGGAGGCTCAAGTATGACGATTACAAGCCCGACATAAGGGAAAGTTTATGGAGTTTGCTGGAGAAGTGCTGGAAACAAAGTCCTGAAGAAAGACCCTCTATGGATGATATAAAGGGCTTCGTGGATAAAAAGAGGGGTAGTTATGTATGAAGCATCCAGTTTACGACTACAGCCTGGATTTATTGCCGATAATGTATCCTTCGTCCTCAAGAACGGCCCTTGCAAGGTGACCCACTACAGGAAACAGCCTCGTGTGGATATGTGCATGTTCCGAATTGGCTTGTCGCCTAGCAAACCTAGCTGCAATTCCTTGAGAGATGACCGCCAACTGCGAATTTGTTATAAACAAAAAGTGTAGAAGCCAGAGAACCGAACCTACTCGAAAAAGCATCCAACTACGCACGAAGGCCATCTCTTCGATAGGGTATGCTTGATCGCCGAGGCGACAATATTCGCGCTCCAGGACCTCCAGGGGTATAGGTACGTCTTTTGTTGTGTTCTTGAATGCCTTTAGTAGATTGTAGCCTTTGAGTAATGGATCGTTGGGCAGATTTTTCGGATCAATCGCCCACGGCTGTGTGAAATTGCCGAGGTCTGCCAACTGGACACTATTTCATGTTCCCGTCATTTCGATACTGCGGAGTAACCTACCGGACTGCCGAGAGTGCACAACTCCCAATCTAGAATTCCTATCACTTTGTTCTCGGATGGGTGAAAGATCAAATTGTCAAGCTTATAATCTCCGTGGACAATGCGTAACCCAGTTTTCGTCTCGTCCGGAAGATGTTTCTGATACCAATCCACCATTTCGTCAAAAAACGGTATTGTTCCTATTGGTCTTGCAGTATTGACATCGACCACCTGGGCCTGCACTTGGGAAACACGGGTCAAGGACTTGATTTGGCGTGGATAATAGTTTGTGGAGGGCCCGAAATTGGCAAGCCCTACTTCCACTGGATCAAGGGACGCCAGAGCAGCAAGAGCTTGGGCGGCAGAAATCCAACTAGAAGTGGTTCCTATTGTCAGTTGCGTGCATCGCCAGTCATGGAAATTCACTCGCCATTCGCGCCGGTCATTTGGGGATACTTCAAACATCCTCACGTCGGTAAATATTCGACCATCCAAATATTCCATAATATAAAAGGGGGTCCCAATGACCTTGACATCCTCGCATAGCGCGTAAGGTATCGGAACAGGGACCACTTGCCACGGTTTGGTACTCGGCTTGGTGTTGTGCCTGTGAATGGCGCACAAGACTCGGTATTCTCGCTCGATTTGATGAGCGGTGGGGGACAGTAGCTGGCCTGCAGGTTTCTTTCGCAATACAAAACGCTTCTGTCTTCTGAATAGTTAGAGACCGTTGTGCGCACGGGGTGTTGGCGTGTGGTACAAACCTAGCATCGGTCAAGAAGTAAGTGGGATTGGACTGGGAACTCGATCATGTCTCGGCCGAACGTCGCATGTAGCAGACTAGACCTACCTGTCCGAACTGAACAGAAGGTAAGACACAGACATAGTCGAAATAACAAGAACGCACTTTAAACTGCTGGACGTCTACAGGAGGGCTGACAACTAGAACATGACTGACAAGATATGCATTCAACTCGGCGACATCGATATCGGCGCGTATTGCTCCATATTCCCCACCAATTCGCTTCGGACTGCTGTTAGACATCTGAGACGCGAGCTCGATATTGTGTGAGTCAATAGTAAACTCAGTAGGGCCTGAGCCTCCGTAGAATAGCTCCCGCGAGCAAGATCGATCATACTGGCAGCGATAGTCTGCATTCATCACCGTTGCCGTACAGGTTGCAGACTCATTCATATTGACCTCACTTGACCTTTCCAGGTAAACTCCATGGTCATGATAAGCTTTTGGGAATAATTTTTTCGTTGGGTACGTGGCCCGATCGCCGAACGCGGGATTCCTGAGAAGAAATTTCTCAGCGACCTAAGGTGCTGACGTAAGCTCACGGGAGACTAAAATTTAGAGAATTGCCGCTTTTCTGTTTTCTCACTTTCGTTTCTTCCTCCATGTTCACTGCAGCTCGTTCGCTCCGCGCCGCCGTTGCTCGTTCTGGCAACTATGCAGTGCGTCACACGTCCACGCTAGTTGTCCTGACTTCATGCATTCTGTCTATAGGGCATTCCGCGGTCCTCGATTGCGAGGAACATGAACACCAAAATCAGCGGTCCGTACTTTTCCGTCCCGAGTGCAGTCTCAGACTGACTGAGCTCATGTTAGGACCTGTCGTGGGTATCGATTTGGGTACGACGAACTCATGTGTTTCCGTTATGGAGGGAAAGTCGTCTCGCGTCATCGAGAACTCGGAGGGTGCCCGAACAACACCCTCTGTTGTGGCCTTTACGAAACACGGAGAGCGCCTTGTTGGACTTCCTGCTAAGCGGCAAGCGGTTGTCAACTCGTCGAATACAGTTTTTGGTTTCAAGCGGTTGATCGGTCGCCAATTCAAGGATAAAGAAGTTCAGGAGGATATGAAGCACTGGTACATACCTGTTGCAAACAGCTTTGTTCCATTTTACTCACTCAGCATATAGGCCTTTCCATGTCGCTGCCAAGGGTGATGGTCGCCCAGCAGTCCGGGTTGAGAATGGTGACAAGACTCAGGAATTCGTGAGTGGGATGGTCCCGAGTGCTATTATGTGTACTGACTCCGCCGAAGTCTGCAGAAGAGCTATCGTCTATGGTGCTTACGAAGATGAAGGAGACTGCTGAGCAATACCTCAACAAGAAAGTCAAGTGTGTCCTTTGTCACTAATTTGCCAAAACAATATTGATTCAATACCCTTAGCAACGCAGTGGTCACCGTGCCTGCGTACTTCAACGATGCACAACGGCAAGCTACCAAGGATGCTGGCCAGATTGCTGGTCTAGAGGTGCTCCGTGTTATTAACGAACCCACTGCTGCTGCCCTTGCCTACGGTCTTGACCGTGCAGATTCATCTATCATCGCCGTCTATGACCTCGGTGGTGGTACCTTTGATATATCAATATTGGAGATGCAGAAAGGAGTTTTCGAGGTCAAGTCAACCAACGGCGATACTCACCTGGGTGGAGAGGACTTTGACATCGCTCTCGTTGACCACATTTTGAAAGAGTTCCAGAAGGACTCGGGTATCTCACTCGGCCAAGATCGGATGGCTATCCAACGCATCCGTGAAGCCGCAGAGAAGGCCAAGATTGAACTTTCGTCGACGACTCAGACAGAAATCAACCTGCCTTTTATTACTGCCGATGCTTCTGGTCCCAAACACATCAACCTGAAACTCAGCAGAGCCAACTTCGAGAATCTAGTCGACAAACTTGTCCAGCGTACTGTCGAGCCCTGCAAGAAGGCACTTACTGATGCTGGCGTGAAAGCCAGTGAAGTCAACGAAGTGATCTTGGTCGGTGGTATGACCCGTATGCCCAAAGTTGGCGACACGGTAAAGAGCATTTTCGGTCGGGAGCCCAGCAAAGGTGTCAACCCCGACGAGGCAGTTGCTATCGGGGCGTCAATCCAGGGTGGAGTACTTGCTGGTAATGTCACAGATATCTTACTCCTAGACGTCACTCCACTTTCACTCGGCATTGAAACCCTCGGTGGCATTATGACAAAGCTTATCAACCGCAACACGACCATTCCCACTAAGAAATCGCAGACGTTTTCGACTGCCGCTGATGGTCAAACCGCCATTGAAGTAAAGATTTATCAGGGCGAGCGGGAGTTGGTCCGGGACAATAAGCTCTTGGGTAACTTTAATCTTGTTGGTATCCCTCCTGCACCGAAAGGTGTTCCTCAGATTGAAATCACTTTCGACATCGATGCCGGTTAGTTTTAACTACGATATTATTAGGTGTAGACTGATCGCTTTGTAGATGGTATCGTAAACGTCTCTGCCAAGGACAAAGCCACAGGAAAAGACCAATCGATGACGATTGCGTCTTCTTCGGGCCTCAGCGATAAGGACATTGAGCGCATGATTTCTGATGCCGAACAGTACGCCGAATCCGACAAGGAACGTCGCGCTCTTATCGAGGAGGCGAACAAGGGTGAATCTGTTTGCTCTGACACCGAAAAAGGTTAGTGCACGATCACTCTAGGCGCTGTGTAGGCTTATCGTTTCTTGGTTAGCCATGAATGAGTTCAAAGATCAACTCGATGTCAACGAGAAAGAGAAAGTCGCCAAGCTCGTTGCTGAGCTTCGCGAATTGGCATCCAAGGGACAGGTCGGTGACGCCTCGATCACTGCGGATCAGATTCGAGAGAAGATCAATGAGACCCAACAAGCCTCGCTCGGCCTTTTCCAGAAGGTCTATGAGAAGCGCAATGCCGAAAACAACGCCGAAAACGCTGCCTCCGAACCATCACCAGAAAACAAGGAGGAAAAGAAGGATTAAGTTATGTGTCCTCGTTTTCTGTTTGGTGTTTCCTTCGCTTGATCTTGCTAGGCTTTCCTCGCCGTCCCTTCATTTTCACGTCGTCGCTATTACGCATTCAATGGCCTTGCATTTCATAGATTACGCAAAAGTACCACCACTCGTACTCTATTACATTGTGATTATCTGTCGTCATCTTAAACCTCCTCCTTATGAGTTGAGGAACACCCCGCTCAATACATCTACATCCTGCATAGTGAGATCTGCCCGACTGTGATATTGAGCGCAAAGCTTGGTGTAGTCCGGGATCCAGTTCTAGTGTCAGGCGACGTCGGTTGGGCCGTCCTCGTACTATGTGCTCACATATTTTCACCTCTACACAACCGTCCATAAGCAGAGGTCAAAGGTCTCACTGTTCGGTGCTGCTGAACTCTTATCCATCAAGACGACGCTTTTGCACAATTGGTGCTATGGAACCGCAACCTTCGCCCAATCCTTGCGTCCCAACAGTAATGCCCTCAGATGTAATTCGTCTCGGCAACAAATTTCTGCAGAGCTTACCCGTCATCTGATGTTGGCCTACAATTCACAGAGCACCGTCCAAAATGCTGAGCCACTTGTGATGCAAATCATCGTACGCAGGGACCTCTTTGATGTGAGTCGGCGTTGAGCTGACGTTGTAGTCTGGGAGAACTGATTCTTCCTCAAAGAAAGAAAAGTGGGGTGTTGGACCACTCATGGCCCAGGCGGCTCATGCGGCCACTGCGGTATGCCTTGCACACTCATATCTGCGTCTTTCTGCTGCAAGGCCGTCTTTTTGCTGGCAGGTTCTACACGAGACGCGTGGACGACAAGAAACGATTGGCTATCTAGCAGACCTTGGGAACATGCGCAAGGTAGGTTCCGAGGATTGTCAAAAGTCTGCGCACGCTGACACGAGCCCACGTAGGTTGTGCTCCAGGTGTGTTGCGTCTATTTTCCATGCAGGAAAGGCCCCGTACCTCGTTTATACGTCAGACCCCGGATGTGTCCACGCTCGAAAAATTGTCAGTTGCGCTCTCGAGCGCTGATCCATCAATACCACATCACATCTGGACGGAGCAGCCTGAAAACATTCCCACTTGCATCGCCCTCGCGCCAAATAGAAAGGAGAAGTCGATACGTAAAGCGCTGGATAAGTCATCGTGCAGGCTTTGGCGGAGCGATTAGCGTTACGCTAGTGCTACCGTATCCAACTTCGTTATCAAGGTCACAATAATCATGCTAAGTCACCCTAATATCTAAGTCGATTCCGTTTTATTTGTACCCCAACGCCGTAGCAGCTCCAGTAGCTTCTCTTTTTCATCCAATCCAAATCCATCTTCAGCTGGGTAACACACAAACATACGCTGAGTTGATATGTCAAATTTGCGCCAAGTAGTCTATCAATCGGTGAGGCACTTCTACATAAGGTTGATCAACTGACCCGAAAATCATGTCGATTCAGGAGATGCGCACCAGGCGCAACCTTCGTGGTTCCGGTGGGACGTTGCTCATGCGGATCTCGAAGCACTGAGTGGATCAAACGTTCGGATGTGCCTTTAGGCACATTGGGAAATTGAATAGTGTTCTTGGTAACGTAGGAATCTTCTGCCAGCGTCAAGATCAATACGCCGATCACCCGCAAGAGTATCAGCTACCACATGGTCTGGAAAGAATTTCTGCTCTTACTCTCTCATGTTGGAGCGCAATCCAATACTCCCGGTTCTCAAAGTCCAGCCACGGGTCAAAGGACGTCTGGCTATAATCAGCACGGTGTATTTCATGGATCGTTCGTCAATGCGCACAGCAGCCAGCTGAAGACCTCTGTGGGCGTGCTTCCGGGCAGTGATGCCATCCTCGATATCCCGCTTGGGGTCATCCGACCAGCCTTGCGAAACGCGCATTTCATATCCATGTTTGCTCTCTCCGCTCGCCTGAGATTTTTTTTTAAATCCTTGACCAAAGGCCCATGCTCGCCTTCATCGTCCTCCTGCGTCCACTCGAAGATGTATCTGACGGTGGACCATCCCATGCTTCCCAACTAATCTTCAACTTCCTCAGGGACGCAGAAGTGCACCAGGCGCAAATCCTGAGACCGGGCCCATGAAACAAACTGGGTCACAGTTGGTTTGAGTGGCCTCTTGTCGGAGACAAGCGGGCTTCCCCAGGCAAGACCCAACATTTGGTCTGCAAGTACCCCCGAACGGGAAGGAAAGATGACTGTGGATTAAGGTTAGAAGGTCTCCAGATCCACTACCGAGCTCTCTCGAGCCAGGCAGTGGCTGGAGTATGGCCATGCTGGGCCAAGGGCCGCGAGTTCGGCATTGTCCATATGGTTGGGTCAGGCAACTCCACCGGGGTCGAGTCTAGGTGGAACCCTAGCCATCTTCCTTTTCAGACCGCTCGCTCGGCGAACTCGGGAATCATAATTTGAACCGTGGTTTTTTAAGGCATTGAGGGAAAGATTCATGGTCAGTCAGCCCGCGGACAATTCTTTGATGAGTCGAAACAAAGTTCCGGGAAAGTGAATGGGTTTATAGGATGCATGTTGGTACTGTGACTCCCAGCTGACAACTCGAGTGTTTACAAGAATAGATGACGTCGCTCATTAATGTGATTCTCCGATCCCAATCAAATCCCGGAACGGCTGAGTCGGATAGGCTAGGCAAAATGGCAACTCGATCAATATTATTAGCTCGGTATTAATGGCTCGAGCTCTTGGCTGATCATCCCGAGGCTTCAAACTCGGTCCACCACTCTTCGGAGCGCTCCACCGTAAGGGGAGATGAGCCAGATGTCGTGCACTGCATAAATGGTCCTGCGCGTCGCTCCATCATCTGCTTCAAGGCGATCTCAGAGACGATCTCTAGGTCCGTCAAGTGTTTTATGAGCGTGACTGTGACGTCGGGCGCATGTTCCCCGGGTTGATCCCGTGCCAGTGCGTCACTCATAATGTACAAGTGGGTCGGCGATGGGTGAACCCATAGTGAGAACAAGTCCAATCCTCGAAGGGTCTCCGTAAGATCAACGGAAATCCGATGTTGGATCCTTTCCCCCTAGCGATCATGCGGCTCCAAAAGGCCAGGCGTGCACTCGCGATTGGAAGTGGAAAGTAGCGACGAGAAAACAAATGGCGTCTTGTCCTACGCGCACGATACGTATGGTATGCAAAGTATTTATCCTTGTGACCTTGTCTCACGTCGGCGCAACCTTGTGTAACGCGATTTAGTAGTTTGGGACTTCTCGAAAGCAACACCTTCCATTTTGGGATGAAAGCGTGCTATCCTAACTGGCGTCGGGTGCGCTGCTATAAGATGAGCAGCATGTACACTCTCAAAAAATATTACTGGTTCATTGATTGAGCCCTCGTTCCTTCTGTAGTTGATCCTCGTTCTTTATTCATTTTCCGTTTTCATCATCATGCATGTCCTGCCTGCTTGGATCACCCGCGTTGTCTTCTGCCTCTGGGTCACTCTCCTTGCCGTGGCTACATTGGGTCAGTTTCTCGTTGCAGCATTGTGTCTTCTATCTTACCTCTTCATTATAGGTATTTGTTCCCCTGTCGCCGAACCAGAGCCAGCCCCTATTGACTCAAGCCTCGCTTCGATCCTCGGGAGCAATCTGAACCTCGGATGTCAGAATGGATGTCCCGCGGCGGACAGTGCACAGCAGCTCGTTCGTTGTTTTTCATCTATTCAGCGCATGCATGGTGTTGACGGACGAATGTTGCAGAACAAGAATGCTGCGCTTGGTTCAGCAGTGAGCCCGCTTGCTGTCTTTGGGGGTCTCGTCCTCGCAAGCAGCGTTCTTGTAGCCATATGATGAACAGTCTGCGTTTGATGTACTTGGACATTTCATGGTAGCAATAGTCGAGGGAGGGTGCTTCCCATTCACTAATCGCATCATCTGGGGCGTGGATGGACAAACGAGATCATGGCCCCGCCTCTTTGCAATACATTCAGCGCACTCGTAATCATGGACACGAGAATCCCATCACAGTCATATCATACAGATCGTAGAAGTCGTCACATAGATTGTAACATGGACATCACTTGATATGCCTAACCCTATATAACCGTCTTCTTCGACGTCTCAGGGATATTCTCCTTTGACCTAAGTGATCCCACGTTAATGTTGCCCGCAGACAAGGCTGCTGTTTCACTCACCGTCTCACTCCACAGCAGTAGCAAGCTCTCGCAGATAATACCACCACAGCGACCCAGGTCAGGATCATCGCTGCCAATATCATCCACACTGCATTGCCAAACTTCACGGTGAAATTCGCGCCCGAAAACAACGAATCGATGTTGCTTCTGACGACGAGCACCAGCGCCACGTCTGCAGCGAACACGACACTCCCGAGAATCGCAGCTACGATGGCGATGATCAGTGCGACGATGGCGACGACATGTGAGTGCAAGAACAAGGAGAGAATGAAGATGACGGTCGAGAGCCCCGCCACAACGAGATGAAGCGAAAGGAGAAGCAATAGACCAGTCTCGGCAACGTTTGCGAGCTCCGTTGACAGCCCAACGTCGCTGAGGAAAGTTGCCGGGATCGTGTAACCGAGCTGAGGGCCATAGCATGCTCCGGAGCCGAACTTGCTGTAAAGAGACATCAACACCGAATAGACAGGAGCAGCAGGGAGGGCTACTTGCTTGGTCGCACATACTCCCCATACGCCAAAGTAGAGATTGGTAGCCGCGTTTGAGACAGGGTTCAATGAGTTTAATGCTGATACTTGGATGATGTATATCGTGGGTGTGATTGTCAGCGACAGTCCGACCAATATGAAGAGCAGGAAAGCAGTGAAGAAGATCGTGAGCGTCGTCAGAGATACGACAAGATGCTTCTGCAGTGGACGGGGAATCTTGAGACCACAGAAATCCAATGTAGCCACCATGTTGCTCATCACTGGGGGTATAGGTACGTAGATGAAACAAAGAGAGATGGGCGCAATCTTGGTGGGCACACATAGGCACGCTTCGCGTGGGTGCCGACAGGCACCTCGTGTCTCAGGAAGACCTCGCTAATTTTAGTGGCTACGTGGGGAGTGCAGGACGAACTGGGGTGGAATGAGGTTCTATGGCGCCCCGGAGCCAACGTGCCTCGGGACATATTGGATAGTGATGGGCGGTGATGCACGCTAGTAAAAAGGCAAATTAGGCTGGGTGTTGGGATCTGCCACTCACGGATGGGAACTGGGTCGATACGCCTGGTGGTCCAGACCACCGTTATGAAATCCGGTTATCAGCAGTGCCTTGGAATGGCTAGTCTTTGTATCCAAGATAGTATTTCCCACGAGGAGAAGATCATGAACTCGTATCCCGTCGAGCTGTTGGCGCAGCTCTCCCCGGTCATGTTCGTCGCGGGCCTCGACCCGCCCCCCGCAAAGAGCCAGGATCCGTTTAGCCTCCTCGTCTCCCGCCTCCGCGACACCCTCCACGCCCAGCTCTCCCCCTCCGTGTGGGCCCCGCAGCGGACACGCTCCTTCCACATCGTCCTCGTGGACAAGGGCCTCCGATTTCCGCCCAGAAAACTCCTCTCCCAAGACGACCCCTCCTACGCCTCCGCACATTCCCCGCTGTCCCCGCTCACCCCCTCGTCCCCGCTCTACCCAGACGGCTTGATAGCCCCAATATGGATACGCAAACATACCGCGTTTCTCCCGGGCGTCTTCGTCCTCTTCCTGCGCATGTTCGAGGCCTCGAACGGGACACCGCGTTCTCCCCTCGATGCACCCGATCCCGAGCACGACCGTGAACGGACCGAAGAGGAACGGAGGAGGGACACGGAGCTGAGCGCAGAGATCGCGCAGCGGAAAAAGGCCACCAGCGAACGGAGCATCAAGCTGACTGTCGTGCTGTTGGCTAGCAGACGCATGCTCGGTATGTGTCGTCGATCCGCATTTCTTCGCCGTGTGACGTCCACCAGACGATCCGTCGTTGGACGGGCGGCTGACTTTTATCCGAAGGCAAAGTGGTCTGGATTCAAGAGGGTCGTTGTTTGTACTCAGTCCTGTCAGTCCCGCCGAGCTGGACGAATTCGTTCGCAGGTGCGTGGGCATCGCATGTACTTGGTCTCATTGGTTGACTTGATCAGCTTGCAAGACGCATTGTACGAGCCGGCGGTAGAATATTACACTTCTCATTCGAAACGGGTCCGTCGAAAGCGCAACCGACACTCGCAAGCATCATCTTATAACCCGCCGCCTCTGATTCCCATTGGCACTGCCAGCCCACGCCCACTTCGACCCGAAGGTTGGACAGTTCGATACGAGTACAAGATGGCATGCTTTGCCGAATTTAGAGGCGAAGACGAAGTGGCACTCAAGTATCTCGCTCTATCTCGCTCTCTCTTCACATATTCAAGACCTTTATCTAATCATCTTCTAGACATTATCAAGATGCATACACAACGCTGATGATCATGTTTGGATCCACTGCTATTTTGCCTCCGAGGACCAAACGATGGGCAGAAGCCAAAGTATTGGCAGATACCATCAGTTTCAAGGTAAGATCCAGACCGCCCAGCGAGCCTTGGGCAATGCTCATCTATGTCCTCCCAGATCACGAAACTCTACCTCTACAACAATGAACACTCCCTCGCGCTCTCAAACCATAACCTCCATATGCGCCGTTTTGCCGACTTCTCGCGTGGTTGGGGCATCGGCGAAGAGACGTTTGAGTACTGGAGCTGGATGGCAAAGCAGTGGGTCTCTTCATGTTGCGACTATGGCGTACGCTTCACAGATCGCTAGACATCGCGTGCTCGCAGAACTTCTGGAACATGGCTCTCGATCTACTCTCACGTTTCCGGCGCACACCCCACTCACGCGGGCATCAGGCCCGCCGCCCGAAGTAGACGCCGTCCGGTCGCTCGGGTTGAATCCCAGCCATGCGCTGCAGCATCCGGGTCATTACTATTACATGGCGGCGCGCTGTACAGAAGCCAGGCGCGAGCGGTTTTTGGCAAGCGAGAGCGCGTCGCAGGGGCCGAATGCTGCCCCCGGATATGCCAATGAAAAAAAGGTGGATCACTTGATGCTCGTGCTGGAGGTATCCGCTGTATTTTCTTTGAGTGAACCGTGTTTTGGCTGACGTCGGATGGTAGCTCTACACCAAGTCGTACGAGTTGTTTAAAAAGTATAGCTCGGCGGCGAGTCAGGGGAGACTGACGTTGTGGATCGCTTGTCGGATCGCGCAGACATATTATCAAGCTAACAAGTTCGAGTTGGCGATCCGGTGCGCATGTCCAAACATTTCTTTTTCGTAGGGTTTGGTGGATGAAGTGAATGGGTTCATAGGTTTTTTGAACGGATCGCCAAGACGTACAAGCGGGAAAGATGGAATGCGCTGCTACGCCCCCTCTTTCCAACTTGGTATGCTTGTACAAAACAGCTAGGAAACGTGGCACTGACCATAAGGTTGTTGGTTGAGATGATTGGATATGGTATGTGGACGTACAGGGATTAGTGCTATCATTATCAGATGTTGATTGTTTTACAGGTGACTTTGATGAACCGGGAACATTGCAAGATGATCTATTGAGGCTGCTCAAGGTACGGTGCGGTTCGCGTCTGACGAGGATGATACTGAATACAACGTCAGAGTTCTGTTCCCTCTTCTCCAGAAGATGTCTTGGTCGTCGATCTCAAAGAATCTGAGCCGATTCGTACGTGCGAAGACGGAAGCACGACTGGACGATACTAACGATCGCGCAGTGAACACCTCGGTAGTGTTTTGGAAACCTGAAGTCCAAGTGGGCGAAGAGGCCCCCTTTCAAATCACGCTCGCTGCGCCGCCTGACGCTGTGGTATCTGCCCTCCCAATCCACACGATTTCGATTTCGTTCCCGGAAATGTATGCGTCAATCGTTGTTCATCACGA
Organism: Tylopilus orsonianus; assembly: GCA_038089095.1. Classification (NCBI taxonomy): domain Eukaryota; kingdom Fungi; phylum Basidiomycota; class Agaricomycetes; order Boletales; family Boletaceae; genus Tylopilus; species Tylopilus orsonianus. The sequence goes on along the minus strand of JBBPKE010000117.1, from coordinate 5,394 downwards.
GTCGTCTGCACATTTGGAATCTGTGCGACTCGTGCGGCTGGGTCGGATACGGGGAGAGGAACCGGTCGAGGTTAGGGCGCACTTGAGGTGGCGACCCGGGGACCAGATCATCTTGACAGGCACACTTGCGTCGGACATCCCTGGCATATTCAGCGTACGTATTTCCCCTATCCTTTTTGTACGATCACGGTAACGGGATCGATAACACAGATCTCCGATATCGCGGTAACACTGAGAGAGGGAAGTTGGACGATTGAAGTACCACACAGGCCCTGTTCGCCGCGCGAATCGAGTCCCACCGTGCCTCGATGGTTCAGTTGCATGCACCCCATGTCTTTTATTCCCATGACGAGGGACGAGTGTGCGAGTGTGACGTGAGTGTGGTGGTCTCACTAAGTTCGGACATGTAGAACTGACGTGTTTTGGTTAGCGTTCGACATCGTCCGCATCGACTTTCAGTTTCGTTTTTACAGCACACGCCGGCCTTGTTGGACGAGGCATTCCCGATCGAGGTTGAGGTTACCAACACAGACGACCGACCGCTGGATGTGATCGCTGACGTATTGTTACAACCGACCGAGGTGGACGAGGCAGGTTCGTTTTTGTTCACGACGCTTTTTATTTGTTTGTCGTTCACCGTTCGCGTTCTCACGTTGACAGTACAATTTATCACGCTTGACAATGAGACGTCATCAGGATTGATCAAGGGTGTGTCGTTTGGGACGATTCAGCCGGGTGTATCGATCGTCAAGACATTGGTGTTGGGGAGTGGAGGGATGCCGGGTGATCGAACGATCGACGTGTCTATTCAGTCGAATGCAAGAGTCACACCTGAGGCACGACCGCGGTCACCATCGCCATCAGGAACTCTTGATGTGGAATCCTCGCTGAGTCACGACACGGGCGAGATTTTGAAGACATTGTCGATTCCAACATTGAGCGCGTTTTTGGTGCGTCACGACGTGGTGTATCGGCATTCACTTGCATCTCCGCCGGCGTTGGCGGATTTGAGCGTTTTGGAAGGGGACCATTGGGAGGCGTATGTGGGTGGGGAGGCAGCAGTGACGACGGTGTTCGAGTGCGCGGCGCCATGCGGGGTGAAGGTGGAAGAGGTCGCATTGCATCGAGTGGTGCGTGTGCTCTCTAACCCGGTGTGGTTAACTGATCGAGTGATGTAGGAGAGTCGGGACGCGAGGGTCATCAATACAGCGTTGGAGGGGGGCCTGGAAGGGGTGTTTCGAAACGGTTAGTGACCCAGACGGGGCTGGACCAAACTTTTTTTATGACAACATCATGCTGCAGAATATCTTGCAGGTGATCAATTCTCGGACGTGTGTCGCATTGAGCTTGCCATGACGGAGGACGAACCGGGGAGCAGCGACGTGCTCGGGCCGGGGGAGTACGTGATCAAATGGAAAAGGCATGGGTCGACTCGAGCTGTCTCATTACAGCACAGGTCTAACACCGAGTGTGTATATAGGATTCTTTCGCCCGGCCAGTTCGGGCCCTCATCATCGACGCGTATCCCCCTCCCGCTTCTCCGCCCTCCCCGCGACACGCTCGTTGCGCTCGTCGATGTCCCCACCACCGCGACTTTACACGTTCCTATCCCAATGCATTTGGCGATCCGGAACCAGCATGCAATGCGATCAGCCGTGATTAGCGTCGCGCTGGATCCACAGCCGTCGGACGGCTTCGTGGTAGCCGGTCTGAGGGGCGGACGGTTGCCGTTGGTGCTGCCGGGCGGGGAGGAACGGGTGACATGGAACCTGATCCCGATCGAATGTGGGTATGTCCAGGTGCCGAGGATGAGGGTATTGGATCATCGACGCGAGGGAGGAGAAGAGGGTCATGGTGCGGGTGTGGGCGCGGGCACGAGTGCAAACGGGGAGGGACCAGAAGGAGAGGTGGTGAAAGTAGTGGACGTGCGGTACGAGGGATGGAAAGGGGAGGTGGGAGGGCGTGCGATCTTGGTGTTGCCAGAATGAATGGGAGCGCCAGTTCTGTCCCCTCTAAGTCGAATTCGAAACGTTGGTTTCTGTTGACAGTGCCACTCGCAACTTGTTACTACAGTAGGTTCTGTAATAACTCACAAGTACGTTGCCTCTCGGGTTAGGTCCAAGAGTATGACTATGAGTATTTCGACCGAGGCTGAGAATTATCCAAGGAGTATTAGTGAAAACTAATTACAGTAATATTTGTATGGAATTAAGTAATTATATTGTTAAAACTGTCATCCTGGGACGGATTCCTCCCGGTTCCAACTCGGGTCGCTCTTCGTAACGAAACGAGCAAACACCGCCACCCCTTACATTAAAGACGTTGAGGTAACTCTCTTACCGTGCAACTGCGCGAGGCAAGTTGTTGCCAGGAGCCGAAATGAGAGCTCGCTCATCGTTCCGGGGAGGCTGACGTCTCGAAGCGAAGTTACGCGACAATGACCGCACGCGACTACCAAGCGAAGAGAACCAGTGCCCGGTTTTAATTCCGATTTTCGGACCCACCCAGTCAAAATCAGTCATGGTGTGTTTAACGTGCATTATCAGGTTCATGTGTTGGTACTACTGTATGCTATGACATTAGGAGATAAGTGTGATGGTCCGACCGACCCGAACGAAGAAGCGGCGCTATTCTTTCCATAAAGAAAAAGATACTCCTCGGACCCACCCGGTCAAAGTCAGTCGTGATGTATCTAACGTGCGTTATCAAGTTCATGTTTTGATACTATGCTCTGACATTATGAGATACTATCGTTGCTTCCTTAGTGAAAAAAACATGGTATTTCATTTTTAACGCCTCAACAACACCCTCTATACATCTCGACATGACACTACAGATACAGTACATGTTAATACATCACCCTATTTTTTATCAGATTTTTTCTTGTTCATGTTAGAAGCATATGGTCCTTCCGATGTTTTGTCTATGTAGTATAAATATCGGTTACACCGAGGTCACACTCCTGGCAAGTTCGGGGACTGAAACTTCGGTCTCAGCACTGACAGCAGGATGGGTTCGAAGACTGCAATGATAACGCAACTTGCTTTGCCGAGGAGGAAATTGAATTTTGTCACAGCTATCCACTTGCGTGACAACCTCTACCTCCAGGTGTTACTTTTTGCATTTATAAGCACGATCTCTCGGATCTGCCCTATCCATTTCGACATCTCATGATATAACATCAAGCTGCAAGCACATTCTCATCTAAACAGTCCTCGAGTTTTTTTCCTAGGCGAGAGTACTGAATGAACTATCTCTGAAATTTTTTTCGAGCCTGTAGAACAATAGAAAGGTGATATTTTAAACGGTTTTAGAATGTTTACATTGCAAAGGCGGGTTACACTAAAGAGACAACGATAGTATCTAATGTGCGTTATCAGGTTCATGTTTTGGTACTATGCTATGACATTATGAGATAAGTGTGATGATTCGACTGATCCGAACGAAGAGGCGGCGCTGCCCTTTCCATAAGGAGAAAGGTACTCGGCAGGCAACTCTTCTTTCGAGAGCTGACGACTCCACAGTCCTTCGCTAAGAAGGCGAACAGGATGTGTCCCCAACCCTAAATCATTACGGCGATTTCAAGTATGTATAAAAAAATGTCGCATACGGAGGCGAGCGCTTCAATTCTCGGGTTTCCTCCTGTTGCGAAAAGGCACTGTGGGTATGCTGCTATCTGCTCTCGTGTTGCTCGCGGGGACACTTGCGAGCCAATTCCTG
>JBBPKE010000116.1:14992-38910 GCA_038089095.1 Tylopilus orsonianus | reverse complement strand
GCGCTTTCGTTGTCGCTGTTGCTGTCGTCGCCGGTGGTATTGTACACGACCTCATCGCCACCTTCATTGCACTCCTTTGGGTATTATTTCAGGGCTTCTTCGCACGCTCCTCCACTAATTCGTCTTTGTTTCGCAAGCATCGCAGGTGGGCAAATTTTCTCTTCACGAGGCGACGACATATCTTTCAATCCACACGGACCTGCTTTTCTTCGCTGCTCACTCAGCGTCTTTCTCTTCAGATTTGACTCGCAACAATGGCCCAGCCACAGAGCGATATACAGGAACGTATTGCCGCGGCACGCCGTGAAGCCGAGGTTTTGAAGGAGAAAATCCGTGCTAGCAGGGAGGCTTCTGCTGATACGAGCTGTATGTGTTTCCTTCCGCTGCGATCCTTTTCTCTCGGGGATCCGTACAATGACCGCATTCACTCCCAGTGCGTGCAATGGCTGCCGAGGTCGACACACTCCCCCGAATTGTGATGCGACCTCGACGAGCACTCAAGGGACACCTTGCAAAGATTTATGCTATGCACTGGGCTGCAGATCGACGACATCTCGTCTCAGCCTCACAAGACGGCAAGCTAATCGTTTGGGACGCCTATACCACCAACAAGGTCCACGCAATCCCCCTCCGGTCGAGTTGGGTCATGACCTGTGCATACTCGCCATCCGGAAACTTTGTCGCTTGTGGTGGTCTCGACAATATCTGTTCCATTTACAATCTCAACAGCCGAGAAGCCAACGGTGTCAGAGGCGCTCGCGAATTGAGTGCTCACTCTGGTTACCTCAGCTGCTGCAGATTTATCAACGACCGGCAAATAGTCACTAGCTCTGGTGACATGACATGTATGCTCTGGGATATTGAAGCGGGTGTGCGAGTTGTTGAATTTAGCGACCATACTGGTGATGTCATGAGGTAAAAGCTCTTCAACGTGTCCTCTACGTCACCTTATCCAATGTCTTTTCAGTCTGTCGCTTGGCCCCAACCAAAATGTCTTTGTTTCTGGCGCTTGCGATGCCACCGCAAAGCTCTGGGACATACGTAGTGGTCGCGCTACACAAACCTTTACTGGTCACGAGTCTGATATCAACGCTGTGCAGTGCGTCTAGATAACGTCGAGGTTGTCTTTGTTTCTGAAAGCTTTTGCATCCAGATTTTTCCCTAATGGCGATGCCTTCGCTACTGGTTCTGATGATGCTTCTTGTCGGCTGTTCGACATCCGAGCAGACCGTGAACTGAACAGTTTCACCCATGACAACATTCTTTGTGGCATCACTTCAGTCGCATTTTCTATTTCTGGCCGCATCCTTTTTGGAGGGTATGATGACTGGACTTGTAATGTCTGGGACACGCTGAGAGGCGAGCGTGTGGGGGTTTTGACTGGCCATGAGAACCGGGTCAGTTGTTTGGGCGTGTCGGTCGATGGCATGGCCCTTTGTACGGGCAGTTGGGATAGCACACTTCGAGTAAGTGATTGGACATCTACTCTGATCATGACTAAGGGGTTTTCTTAAGGTCTGGGCATGACGAAAAATGGACTGACAATTCTTGTTTTCCACGACGCTCTCTCCGTTTTTATTTAGTCCCGCTTTTGTCCTCGACTATCTGACCATTGATATCGTTGCCATACTCACCCGCTTGCGTTGTCTCTAACGCTCGCCTCGAGTCGATCCTTACGGGCCATTTACAAGTCTCCTCTGTAGGCATGCACCCTTCCGCTGCTTTGGTATACATATATTGTCTCTTATGGGCCATCTGTTACTGCCCAATTTCTGCCTCTGATGTTCCTTCCACTTGCTACCAACATTGTGCATATTCCGTCGCGATTCAATCCATTTTTTTTCTATCTCTTTATCGCGGTCCGTACAATTTTGGTGTGGACCAGAATGTGGCTCAGGCAATGTTCACTAAAGAATTCGCTACGTCGGGTAGTACTATTGGGTACTGGTTACACACCGCCCAATGACTTAAGCAGGGTCCTTCTTGACCACTGAATAACGGTTTCACAACCTGTCATATCCATGTCTCAAACGGAGGATGATCGTGCTGCAAGGGCTGCGAGAGGGAAGGCAATGGTATGCGACTGGTCACTAGATACTCTGTCGTGGCTTACCTTTCCACTTAGCTCAAGAAGAGACAACAACAAAAGACCACTGTCTCGGGCTCTCGTAGCACTTCATTAGCTAGCCCTCCACCGTCTCGACCCTATACCCCTACTTCTACAGTAGCAGTCGAAGAAGTCAAGCGCGAGCGGGACATCATTGACTTGTATGGTTCTCCGTGGACTATGATGTTTCAACATTTGAACACGATATTATTTGCACAGATTTAGTCCTAGTGACACCGACACGAGTTGGATCGAGTCGTTACCCAGAGCTGAAATCTCTGACGCGAAAGCTGTTCCCGAAGCCCAGCCCCAGAGTCCGCGGCCACTGCCAAGGTCCCCACCACCTCAAGAGCGTGCGGGCACCCCAGTTTCTGTTTCGCAGTCCGTGACGACGACTCCATTCAACCAGCAGGCTCTCGACGACCTTCACAATCGAGTGGCGGAGCAACGTCAGGTCATAGCCTCTTTACAGGCAGAGAACACTACTCTTCGAACGTCTCTGACTCGACTCGACTCGGTTCAGGCTGGTGCGTGGTTAACTTGTATCCCTGTCCGCCCTTCTTAAGGTGTACGAGAGTAGATGCTCAGGGAATAGCAAAGGCCCTTCAGGAGGAACGTTCTCGCTGCAATGCTCTCCAAGATGACCTTGCAAAAGCAACAGAGTCTCATGCCGTTGCCACACGTCATCTCGAAGTGCTCTCTCGAGAAAAGTCGCGGTTAGAAGATTTGCAGGGCGCTGCTCAGACCAAGATAGGCAGCTTGGAGACCAACTGTTTTGAACTGACCCAAAGACTGAGTGAGACAGGCAACAAAGTCGAATCTTTGCAATCCGGTATGTCCCACTCTTGCGAATAGAGTGTGTTCCGCTTTGACGCGTCGATAGATATGAAACGGTTAGCTTCGGACTTGGCATCGGCGCGGCAGGAAGCTTATAACCTCCGAGCTCACTCCACCAAGGTCGAGCAGGATCTCTCTCAAGCTTATGGTCAGATAGAGGAACTACGCTCGCGTGCAATTATGGAGTCTAAACGTTGGCAAGAACAAGATCAGAGTCGTCAACAGACTATCTCACTTTTGGTCTCCGAAAAAGCTTCCTTGACAGCCTCACTTCAGCGGTTGGAGGAGGTCGAGATTGGTATATTTATACTTACTCTCCACCTGGCATGGATGTCGCTAAAGTCACCCCTAGAGCTTCAGGACAAGGAGAGCTCATTCCTTGCCGAACAGGCAAAGGCTACCAATTTGGCTGAGAAGGCCCAAGAACTCGAAATCACTGCTGCGAGGCAACGAAACAAACTTGAAGAGATCCTCTCTCGTGAGAAAGAGTTGTTGGAGCGTGCACGAGATCAAGTGGGTTCACCAGTTCACTTTTCGGGTCGGAACGGTCCTTATATGCACGTAGGAACGCGAAATTCAGCTCAGGAAAGCCGAACTAGAGGAGGTACAGGCCGCCTCCGCTCAGCATCAGCAACGAATCCGCGAACTTGAGGAGCAGATCGAAAGTGATGACAGGGCAGACAAGTTGGAGATCTCTCTGAGGAACACCCAAGATCGTGCAGAAGAACTCGAATTCCAGCTCAACAGAATACAGCAGGTGCGTTCTCGATACTGTCGATTTTGCGTCATACTAACATCATTTTTTTTAGTCGCATACTACCATCAAGAGTGAGAGAGACAGCTTGGAAATACAGCTTTGTGCCAAAACCGAGAGTGAGGCAGCGTGGAAGGCTAAACATTCTAGCCTTGAAGCTGAACACTCTGCACTACAAGGGCATCTGCAGTCCGTCAACGGTCGCTGTAAGGCTCTAACAGAGGAGCATGCCTCATTGCAGTCGCAAGTCGAGTTCAACCAAAGTGCAGTTAAGCAACTCCAGCAGAAGCTCGGGGAGCTCGCTTCCGATGTGACATCGAGCGACAGGGCCCTCCAAAACGTCCAGGGAGAACTTCGTGCTGCTCTTCGTCGTGCGGAGGAGTCGGAGAAGACACAAAAGGACCTACAGGCTGAAGGCACAAGGCTGATGCAGTCTCTGGAGGAGACGAGGCCAAAAATCATCGAGTTGACATCTGTCAAATTGGAGCTAATGGAGCAGATCGAAGGACTAGAGCATGAAAAGCGATCTCGTGACACTTTGATCTCCAAACTTGAAGTGGCTCTCAACGAAGGGACAGAACGAGAGGCAGAGGCAGTGAAGCTACGGAAGGAGTCAGACGCGCTCCGGGAGAAAGACAATGATTCACTGCAGCAAAGCGTCGTGGAATTACAACGGGGCTATTCCTTGCTTGAAGCCGAGCTCCAGTCTGCACAAGCCACGGTGAAGACGTTGGATGCCGAGCGCACACGAAGGCGGCAGACGGAGGTGCGACAGGCAGATCTTAGCAACCGAGTAAATGCAGAAGCACGGCGGCGGGAAGAGGAAATCTCGCACCTGGAATCTGCTTTAACCTTGTCACGCAGGAACGAAACGGAACAGAGCCAGCTTATCCATCACTACCGGACAGAGATCGAGGCTCTGCAGAGCGAGCTGGTGGCCAAGGAAGAAGAGCTGGAGAGCGTACAAAAGACGCCCATCACTGACGAAGGCCTCCAGTCGTTGGACGATGAGATGCTCGGCGCCGTCAAACAGCAGCACGCTATGGAGCTTTCGTCTGCCCAGTCCCAGATCCGCGCGCTCGAGACCACCGTGTTCGAGGCACAGGACAAGGCGCATCGGCTCCAACGACAGATTCATATCTTGGAGGACCAGCTCGCCTCGCGTTCCATCTCGAGGGCCACGTCGAGACCCTTCTCTCCCGGCGCACGGCCGTCGAGTCGGACGAGCAACGATTTGAGACGGGGATCGTTGACCACCAAGTCGAGCAACCTCGTACCATCCACCCGCTCCGTCTTTGACGTTGGGCTGTCTCCTGAAACGCGTCACAAGCGTCAAGTGAGCCTGAGCATGCTGAAAGCCAGGATCGACAGCGAGACGGCGGCGCATAGACACACGCCACCACCAAGAGGTTTGTCCCCCGTCCCAGACTCGGCCTCTGACACGGACTCCCACCACTCCCATCGACCACAGTTTATGGACGAATCACACATCTTTTGGTGTCATTCGTGTCGCGGGGAGTTGGTCATTTTGTGATACCCTAGTACTTTGCATCATTCGTTTGTTCTGACGATATTAACTGGAATCCATTAATGTGTTGGTACATATACGACGTGCCGAATGCCAATATGACAAACAGATAGATGGGGAGGGAAAAATGATGATAACTAAAGACTACATGTTGTCAAAAGAACTGAATGACCGGAGGCTCCTCACGCGGTGCATTAACACCTACACGTTCCGGATAAGCTTCCCCGAACAACACATCCAAAACAAGAGCAAAATACTCACCTCGACCTCCTGGGGCTGCAGCGTACCCTGATTGCATTCTTCCTCGACGCCCTTTTCGATGCTCTCCAGGATGTCGTGAATCAACACCCGGTAGTCGACGCCGAAAAAGTGGGTCAACTTGGCCGCCTTGCGTCGTCGAATTTGGAACTGTGACGTTTCGGGGGAGGTGAATTCGGACGAGAGCGACGTCATGGACGCGTTGGACGGAAGCGAGTGTCGTCGTTCCGACTTGAAAGAGGCCGCATTCGAGGTACGACGAGGGTTCGCCGGTACTTCCTCTTCTGACGGCGACTCGTCGGTTCCCCCATGGAGGAAACGATGAAGTTCCACAAGCGACTTGCGGTCGTCCTTGAAAAGGCATTAGCACCATGCGTGCAGTCAAAATAAAAACACACACCCGATCAATGATGTCAACCAACGAATTCAACGAGTGCTGATAGTTGAGATAGACAGAAGATTGTGCCAACACCTCTTGGAACCCCATAGATTCCGCATACGAATCTGCAAACGAGTGCGAGAGAGAGGAAGGACTCGAATGGGGAGTGCTATGTTTGCGCGGAAGCAAACATCTTGAAGAATCCGATGGGCCAGGACGATGAATTGTCTTGCCCATGTACGCAGATTGGTTCGGGTTGCGAGAGGTAGACGGCAAATCGAGCGTCAGCACATACGGATTGAGACTGGTAGGAGAAGTTGGTTGGGAAACTGGCACTCCCGGGCGAATCGGACGGGTGTGGAACAACACCTGAGGTGGCGGAGTACCGAATACCTGTAGGCCAAGTCAGCGGTATCAACCATACAAATGATCGGTAGCATGTACCCGTTCCATCTTCTGCGCCCGACGAACGTTGAGCGCCTTCTCCCTGTCGTTCAACTCCTCTTTACCACGGTCAAACTCGTCCGGAGGTGCGCTCTTGCTTCCGCGAAGCGTGTGGTGAACTTGTTGGGGGATCGCAAGAGGGGGCAGGGGGGGACCAGCGACACATCCATTGACTGCCTCTGGAGGGACGCGCGATCCGAGAAAACGGTGGAGCTTTGCCAACTTTTCTCGCTTGCGTCGCTTGTCGTCTTCGGCTTGCACTTCGGAATCGAATGACTCGGCAAACGAAGGGAAGGAGCTGCTATGGTGTAGACGTCGGCGGATGAGCTGATGTGGCGCGAGGTAGGTAACGCTCGACACATCATCTTCCTGAGCTTCTTCGTCTGACAGGTCGATAAACGACCTTGTAGACGCAGCGTCGAGCGAATCCACACGGTTGGACGATTGGAGAAAATCTTTTGCCGTAGTCCCATCTTCATCCATATACAACGTAAACGAGCCTGCCAAAGGCGTCGAATGTCTGCGACCGCCCGGAGACCAAGGGACCTCTGTCTGCCACGGCGTCGACGGCTCCGCCTTCAGGCCAGGGGTCTTGACGGAAACTGAGACGGACACAGCATGCCGATGGTTCTTTGGCTTCGTAAGCAAGGCCGCCAACGAGGGCGAGTGCAGCTTTTTCGATACTCGGGGCTCCTCTACATCCGTGAGCGGCTCCTCCGTACATGGCATCCTGCCGAAAACGCGAGCGAGCTTGCGGTTGCGCCGAATGCGGTCTGCGCGCTCATTGGAGTCGAGCTGATTCGTCGTCGGGGGGAGGGGAGACTGTGGATGATGGGCGGGACGAGGCGATGCAGACATTGCCCGCTTCTTCGGCTTGAGCTTCCTGCTACGGCCAGAAGCCAACCCTGGCGCGGTGGAGAGAAAGGGTTTGTCAAACACTTCGTGGAGCGGACTGGGGGGCGGCGCAAACTCGAGGGGAGAGTAGGGCGAAGGGGGTCCAGACAGTGGCTGCAGCCATGTGGGAGGGATACGTTCGGAGCAGGGGCTGGGCGGGGCAAACTTCATCGAGGAGAGAGTGATGGGAGAGTCTGAACGGGGATACACTGGCGAGGATGGGTGCGCGGTCATGGACACCGTAGGGCTGGGAGGCTCCGCAAACCTCATGCTCACAAGAGACGTCAGCGAATCGCGGCGGGGGACGGAGGAGATGGTGAGAGATCCGGGCTGGGGACGAGAGGAAGACGAGTGATCCGGCATAGTACAAGAAATAGAGTCAGAGGTAGGTGGGGAAAAGAAATCGATAAAGGATAGATGGTCGTTGTCGGCGGTCTGGGGTCGTGGCGATGAATTATGCGGCATGAAAATAGAGGGGAGAGATAGGCGGGGTAGGAAATGTGATGGAGAATGCGGCCGGACAGGACTCGGCTCGCTAGAGGACCGTAGTGAGCTGGGATCAGACACCTGCCTCGTTTGTCCATCTGCGGTTGCCGGGTTACCTTGCACAGCATCCAGGTCGCCACTGCACCAACGATCCGACCTGGCCCCGTTCGGAGAGAAGAGGCTGAGCGAGTCGCGCCCCATCCAGAGCATTTTGTTGAGGGGACGGTCCGACCCGGCGCGTGTCTCGGCCGCAGATCGCGACGACCCCGGTCTAGCCTCGGCCATTTTTGGCGCAGGGGGCCCGTCTGAAAGAAGATACTCGTCAACGGGCAGCAGCATCACAACCTGTGAAACGGAGCCATACCGACAACATCCGCACGCGGTGGTGGTGTATTAATAGCCCCCAGCACGGGAGTCGGGTTGAGGTATGGGTTTGGAGTCGCACATCGGGAGGAAGTGCCCACCGCCGCCTGTCCCGCCGCGCCTTCGCTGCTGTCCGCCGCAGTCGTCGTCGTCGCACCCGCAGGAAGCGCATCGGGCCAGCAATCAGAGCCAGCCACTGCACCCTTCTTCCGCTTTTCCTCCTTGCTTCGCGTCGTGAGAAATGGCTCCTGCTGTCCGCGCTGACTCGTTTTCCGGCAACGTTGCACTTTCCGCGGCGGGGGCGGCGGTAGGCTAATCGGAAATGCTGGCGACGTCGTGTTGCAGGCGCTCGTGGGCGAACCACTGTTGCAGCGCATGAGCTCGTCGTGTTGGAGCAGCGCCTCGAGGTCCGGCGAGATTTGCAGCGTATGGGCCGGCTTGGGAACGGCAGCCCGACGCGAAACGGGTCGTGGAGGCGAGGCAGCCATGCCAAAAGGCAAACTCTGCACGAACGGGAGAAAGAAAAGGCAGAAGGAAAGGGACAAAAAAGAAAAGTTGGCTGCCCCAGGGTGGGTCGCTTAATTTGAATACCTGTGCAGCGTGTTCATGCAAAATGTCAACTGTCCGTCATTGTCGCCGTAAGTCTCTCACTACTATACTTGTCCCCACACGAATCATCTAAGTACATGAGCTCTATCTCATCTCTGCATAAGCGCAGCCAAGTTTCAGTCATCCATGTCACCACCCCAGGGCCACTGATCCTTTAGTTTCCGTGCCCCCTGACCGCTCTGCCACCTGACAACCAGTGCCAAGCCCCACGAACAACTGAAATGCTCGGTGGCCCAACAGTCTCCACGGCCATCCAAGCGAACCGAGTAGGCACTTACAGCATCACGATACATACACCTCCCCTTGCTCGGGTAACCTCTGCGGAGGCGAGGTCCAATATGACAAATTCCAGAGCACAATAATATAATACTACATACGACGGAGGAAAGCACATCAAGTATAGCATCACACTGGAATTCTCCGGGGTGGTAATGGAGGTTTGCCATTCGGGCTCGTAGTTGCTACCGCAGTCGAGGTCACTTCGGATGGCTGAGTCGGCTCGCCACAGGATGAAAGATTAATCTCGACCGACAGTCGTCGGGTTTCATCCTTGGATGCAATCAGCTTCAGCGCTTGCGAGGCTGCCGAAACAGATGCAGCGATAGGAGAAGCGTCAGTCGTTTCTGTTGCATGCTTCACTGCAACGGAAGGAACGGTCCGAGGAGGTAATGGAGGTGGAACGGGACGCGAAGGCGGAGAAATCACCTCCGGTGTGAGAGACAGTGGGGCTACATCGTGATTCCCATCAGCCACCCCGCTCCGGCCAGGCGAGGTAAGAGGTGACGGTTGTGCTTCTTGAGTTGACTGCCCAGTTAGAGTGGGACTCTTCCATAATCGATACATGCTCTGGATGGTTGGACCCTTGGGCTTGCTGTCCGGTGAGACAAGCGCAACATTTCCCATGGACATCACTTCGCCTTTGTGACTCGCATGTATCCCCGGGATCGTCATCGTGCGTGCTTGAGAAGGCTGCGTGTGGATTAATGATGGTGCAGGGTTCTCTTCCACGACTTCTGTGAAATCACGGTCTTTGAAAGGATCATTGGACACGTTGTCGCCCAAAGAGCGTGATAGGCCGGGAGAAGTCGACCCGCTTAAATACGACGTCATGCGACCATCTGACACGCTGGTCGACCTCCCCTTTTCTCCGCCACCCCCTTGAGGAATGGGAATGGGAGATGAATTCCCGTTGACCCTGTCCAAATGTTCACGTTCTCGTCGCTCTACAACCGCCGTCCGCATGTCCGCATAACTTTGGCGACCATGTGTACTCTCGGTCCGGAGGCGGTGATCGGATGGCCCAACGTCTGCAAGGTCATCCGAGGACGGGTTCCCACCATTGTCCTTCTTTAGACCCCAATTGACGCCCCATTTTCGCATCGTTTCTTTGGCGGTGTTAGTGAGCGCTTGTTTGTCCCCGGCTTTCGACTTGAGTGTGGACAAGAACGAGCTCGCGGTAGCTGTCCCCGAGGAATGACGCGGACTCTTGGAGCCCGCGCTAGTATCGGAGAGGTAGTTGGTAGACTCGTCACCGCCACCAAAAGATGAAACAGAGTGAGTCCGCGACGGCCGCGAGTGTTGTGATTGCGTGGATAAAGAACGTGGGCGAGGATATTCATGGGGATCGCGCTCATTGTCCGAAACGTCCAAAGGCTGCAGAGCGGGGGCATCAGGTAGAGGAAGAAGACTGCCATTCGGTTCTGTACTTTGCTCTTTCCCGCTATGCACAACTTGTTCTTCTGCCTCCCTCGTGCGTTCACAAACGAGTTCGATGTCTGCACTAGAAAACCAAGAACGTCGTCTAGCCGTTGTGGAAGATCTCTCCGAGGTTGTTACAGAGCGAATAATGGGTGTGCTGTCCAGTGGTGGTGTCTCAAGGGTCGGTTCTGGCTCGGTGCGAACACGCGAAGGCGTAGATGGACCAGCTTCTTCCAATGGTTGAGAGCCTGCAACCTGAACAGGTGATTTGGGGACTAGCCCCGGCCCTGACGCTGTCATCAGTGTGTCCGAGCGCGCAGCGTCGGCCCACACGCCACCACGGTGTTCATAGTCGGCGCTATCAAAGAAACTGATGTCGTCCATATTCGGCAACACGACAGAGTCAACGATCTGTCCGACGTTCAGCGTCTACATGCGCACATCCCCAGATTATTGCTCACCATCTCCTCAATCTTGGCTTCGATTGTGTTCAGAATCATACTCCATGTAATCTGCCGGTCGCTCACGATGGGTTCGACGTTGATGACCATGCGTGGCGGTTTCGTAAAGGCATACCAAAGACGGCTGCTGGGGGGACGTTTCACTTTGACGAGCAGGTTGCCATCAATCTCGCGGATAACCACAGCCAACACGAGTTTGACGGTATAGGACTTGAAGCGTGCCCCGAGATTGATCACAGCGGTGGCCTCCACCGTAGCACGAATCTCACCCTTGTAGGCAACGCCCACCTCCATCGACGCGTCGCCTTCCTTGGTGAGCTCCTTGAGCATCGGCTTGCTAAACATCGGCGCCTTGTTCCCGACCGAGAACTGAGTAACAGCAAGCTCCGTGAGGAACGCAGGGCGCTTGACTCTGGACAGCTTCTTCATGAGCCGACTGATGATGTACGACTCGAGCATCTGACTCCTGTAAAAGGTATAAAAGACGCGTCCTAATAGCGCGTTGAACCATCGCATCGGGATGACGTCGGGTTGTTCATCGAGCGCAGCAACAAGCCAGTTCATCTCGGATGGCAGGAACACGGGCCGGAGTGGATTCAGGGTCGGCGTCCCTGGTGGATGGTCGGATGCGTGCACGAGCGCCAAATACCAGTCTTCCATGTCGACGCAGGACCGGGCAAAGATGAACCACGGCGCCGGGACAACCTCGTCTGCTTCAGCCTCTCCGCTTTTCTCGTCTAGCTCCTTCCTCGGAATGTCCTCATCTGCCTTGTCAGTCTGTTCCCCGTCTCCGCCCGACCTCTCCTTTGTGGCGTTTGACGAGTCATTCTCGGCACCCCTAGTCCGGGGCTTCAAGCAAATTGCATTGCGCCGCGTGAACAATTCCCCGTCCAACAACCCCTCGGGATAAACCATCACATCATGCCCACCCAACTCCACCGCCGCCTCGCACTCGGTCATTCCCTCGTCCTCATATAAATACATCACCTTGCCCTTGAGCACGACGTACCACATGTCCTTTGGCCGCGAACGCTTTGGGTCTTTGGACCGCGCATCGAGGTAGGATTTGACGAGCGTCACGTACGAGCCATCGGAAGAGGAGACTTCAAAAGTGCGCCGGACTGTAAGCCAGCCCTTGCGGGTCCGCGGGAGGTCATTCAAGTCGGCGGGGGATTCGCTAGTGGATTCTGAGAGGCCCTCGGGGCGATCGTGGTCAGTGCGTTCTGGAGGACGGGGCTTGGCAGTCTTGTTTGCGTCGGGGTCGGATAGTGGAACGGAGGTGTAGACGGTGATGAAGATGATGGTGAATATAACGAGAGGGATGAACGTTAGACCGCCGAGCACATATGCATACAAGAGTGCTCGAAGAGACATGAAAGTAAGGATGGTGTATGGAGAGAGTACGCGCGGTGCCAACGTGCAGGGTCAATGCGCGCTGCATTTTCTCACACATGTGCACGTCACACCGCAGACCGCATCAGGTTGACTCGCGGCAAGTGGTTCCGTAGCACAACCATACAAGCCGGATGTGGTCACGACACGAGCAAGATGTACATTATCTACTCTGGTGTGCGACGGGAAAGGTTGCGGTGGACAGAGGGGAAGATGGGCTCTTGCTGTTCACATGGGATTCTATTCACAGGGGTAGAGACGCTTTCGATCGCGTCGTTTCGGATTAACGGGATCGGAAGAAAAATACAGGTTCTGCGGAACAAAGACGGGTAGAACGGACGGGGAGCCTTGTTGGTCGTCTGGTGGTGTTCCGTCTCCATCGACGGGCGCAGTAGTCTTGACACATGGCCAATGTCTCTCCATACCGGGCAAGTGCGCTCTTCTCGCGATGCCACAAAAGGTCGGACGGTAAAAGGGATCAGGTCGAACTGCTAAATGACAGGCCTAGATGGGGCACTCTCTGTCCTTCAGAGGATGGATTCAGGACCGGTCATGGAACATAGCCTATGCCGGCGAAGAGACATCTCAGTCATGATGAAGTCGAGTCATCCTGTAGACAGCTAATATAAATGGGTTTACGAGGCGGCAGAGGACTGATACTGCCTGGAGTATGGTTCCTGGGAGTGGACAAAGGGGGAGATAGTAAAGCTTATCGCATCTGCGCTTACGAAGCGTCATCGTGATTGGACGTCATATCAAGTGAACGCCCCCATCAGTGTGAGAGGAAATAGGCAAGGGGTGTATTTTTATTGAGAACATGTGGGTGGAGGATTGAGCAAGTCGGAGAACTGGATAACAGGTGACGAGGAGTGCCGTGCTCGTGGATGGCTTCGCGACGAATGAACACCCATCATCGGAGTGATAATGAAAGCTGTACTCGCGTCCATGAGGCGATCATTATCACTGATGGCCTCGAGGCTACGCAGAGGGGGAGAGGACGCTGGATTGGGCTTGGGAAAGGCACGGCCGGGGGTGGCCGACAGGGCGGGGCCGTTGTGGACCAGGCAGCCTCGAGGGCGCCCATAAAAAATTAGATTTGCCTCGAGGCAAGCAGTGCCGCGTGCGTGGCAGTTATTTATTCAAACCTTCCGGTCTTTCTCCATCCGCGCGCAACTCGACTTCCCCGCAGATGCACCATCGCGGCAGGTCCCGCCTCGTCTCCCCCGTCGCACTCGCAAGACAGGCCTCCGAGGAGCGCAGGAGGCACCTCGACCCCCCCCTCTCCCTCGAGGACCAGATCCAGGCCGCGTACGCTCTCGACAACATCCGTCTCGCAAAGATTCTCCTCCTCAGGCTCAAGGGCATCCACGTCACCGACGACTCCGACCCCCGCATAGACCATGTCCGCGACGAGGACTTTGACCTGTGCTTCGCCCCCGCGGGCCCCCTCACCCTCGACGAGGCCGACAAACGCGTCCTTCAGGAGAACCAACGCAGACAAAGGCAGTGGTGGCACGAGTCCCAGCGCACACAGCGTCTCAGAGCTTGTGAAAAGCTGTGGGAGGTCGAGAAGAACCGTCTCCACACCGACAAGCTTCGTGCTCTCCACAGACGAGAGCGGCTTGCCCTCGAGCAGGAACACGCCCGCCTCGCAGAGAAGAACCTCCAACACCGTCACACCAGGGTGCGTCCTTAGTTCCCCTTCCCCGGCCCCGCCTTACCCTCCTTGCAGTCTCGCCTCGAGACACCCCTCCCCCCCAAGCGAGACCAAGACCCCTTCCAGTATGCCTTTATGCCACCATGCAAACCATCGACCTCGGCTCTCCCTTGTCGCTCACCCAAGCCCGCCAAGAAGCTTGTGGTGTCTCCCGCATCCCCAAGTCGTTCTGTCTCTTTCAAAGAAGTCATCAACGCCATGAACGGCAAGCTCTTCCCCCTCGACCCCTCCGAGCGTGCAGACGACGCAAGACGCATCGCTGGCTTGCCCATCGCCAACACGACCCCCCACCGACGCAAGGCTTCCGTGCGCGCTGAGTTGCTTGACAGTCTACTCCAAGTCGTCGAGTGGCAAGAAGGTGAGAGACGCAAAGCCAAGGGCAAACAGGTGGACCGCAGTCGACAGGCAACAAGGTCCCCACTTCATCCCCCTACACCCGTGCCCTTGGTCCCGTCCTCAGTATCGGTCACATCCTTGTCGTCTTCCGCGTCTCTCCCTTCCTCCCGCTCCAATTCGTGGCTATCTTTCGGTAGCTGGCGCACCTCGGCCACCGATATCACTACTCCTGACTCTCCTGTACTAGGTTCTCCCACTGCTTCCCAGCCCTGTCTCCTTCCCACCGTTATCGAGGACCGGCATGAACTTCACCCGCATTGCGCATTTGTCCGTATCTCTGTTGAGGAGAGTCCCCTGTGTCCTCCTATACTGTCTCACCGTGCGTCCACTGCTGTCGAGCATAGTGATCCGGTCACTTCCACTTCCGGCTCTTCCGAACTTTTCTCCCCTCTTGGCGTACAAGTCACCCTCGTCAAGCGAGTCACACGCTCCGTCGTCACCATCGTCGAGGCTGCCAAGGGCCTCCAATCTGCCTATATTTCCGCCACAATGTTCACAGCGGGGCCTGCCAACTTGAACCTTGTTACAGCTTCACAGCATCGCAAGACCCTGGGGTGTCGGCGGCAGTTGCGATGCGAAGGCTATCGTGCCATTACCAAAGATGTCCAAAAGTTCACGGGTTCGACTGTGTCCGACATCAGTCAAATATCTGAACCTGTGCACTTTATTCCGCTCGTGCCGCTGCCATCGGGGACTGCCGGGCGACCTAAGCCAACCGCGCACAAGAATGCCATCATTTTTCCTTCGCCGCTCCGACCCCGTACACCACCTGCCGTGCTGGCTTATCGCATGCGACCTGTCGCAAACCCTGCCGTGCTTCGGCTGAGGGCGCTGCAGAACTTGATGTACGCTCGCGGCAAGGAATGGGAAGGCCGAGCGCGCGAAGGGGGACTCGGGTGTGGCAAGGAACGTATGCTCGGTGTAGCATTCGAAGGTCGGGGACGGAGCGGGCTTGGATGTGAGGTCCGCTTTGTGGTCGCATGACCCGTCCGCTCTCGATCCGTGCCGACACATCTACGCTTACACCTTTGTAATATCCTGCAAGGTTGCTCAAGGACTTTAAAATGGGCTATGCACATTTAATTCTACTTATCGCTTACTTTTTCTCATTTTTTTCTCACTTTTTTCTTTTCTTTTCTTTTCTTTTTTTTCCTTTGTCGTTTTCAGGGGCGATGACATCTGTTGTATCGATATCTCTTTTTTTCGTCCGTGTCTCGTGATGTCCTTCCATGGCTTTCCATATATACCATTCTCCTGGTTCTCCGTCACGTTACCATGTCCTTTAACGAATATCCTACTCCTTTGCAATGATATATGCATTGATGGATGGTTCTGCCTAATCGTTCGGAGAAAACTACAATAGTTGGGAGGGTATCGCAATTACAATTATTAACATCATCGACTAAGGTCTAGAGTAGATCCACCTTGCGACCATGCCCGGTCCAACGCCGATTGCTGGCCCCATGGCGACGGGAGGATATTCCGATTTGGGCCAACACTAACAGGCGGCGCGGGAACAGCATTCCGCGTAAACATGGGTGGTCTCCGCGGCTGCTGAATGCGCATGCCATTCGGTATATCCATCGCGCGTTGCAGCGGAGGTCCATTTACCACCGGCACTTGTTGTGGCTGCGGTAGTTGCGCATTGGGCTCCCAGTTTCCCCAACCTGCTTTCTCCTGTGGCGGCTCGTTGTCAAGATTCCAAGCGTCAAACCTAGATCCGCTCGAAGCGGATTCACTCCGCTTCCGCGCTGGGTCCGGCCGCAGCGTCGAAAACCGCACACTCTCTTCTCGTTCCAAGTCCAACGTAACCCCCTTTTCGGCGAGCGAGGTGGGGTCGATGCCGAGCATCTTGCGTAGTTCCTCATTTTCCCTTTCCAGTCGGGTAATCTCGGTCTCGCGTTCGAGCGCCCAGTCCTCCCGGAAGTTTGGTGATGGGGTCTCGGAAAGGGTATCGATGAGCGATTGTACGTCTGCCTCCGTGTCTTCTGATGTTTCACCGACGGGGTCTAGGTCTTCTCCTGTCATGGAACGGTAGAGCGCCCGGAGGCTTTGTGCGAGCCGTTGTAGACCAATGGCCGTTTGCGTCTCCGTGGCAAGATCGTTGAACTGGTTTTGCGAATCACATGCCAATATGAGACCCTCATAATGGCGCGTTAGTGTTAGTTCGTGCTGCTGAGCAGCCAACTGCGCGTCCACATCAGCGAGATAACGGGAGGACGCGATGGCGGCCGAAAACGCACCGCATGATTTCGGAACTTGGTCATGATGGTTTCCATAGTGTTTTCATACTCTTTGAGGAGGAGGCTGAGCTGTTTGTTCTCGTGCAATAACGTTTGATTCTCGATAACGAATTGTGCGTTCATACGCTCCAATTCGGATTCAAAGGTCTCTGAGGCAGAGCTCGATCAGACGAATGCTACGGCAGGGAACGGCGGGCTGTACCCTTTGAAATGTCGGCATTAAACCGCCTGAGCGCGAAGCCGGAACCGGCATGGGCAGCCTGTTCCTATCGCGCTGCCGCCTGAGGCCAGACCACGTTAGGGAAGAGGGCTGGACGGACCTTGAGAGAAGAGACCCTGGACTGGAGCGCGCTGGCCATTTTCTGGTTGTGCGCTAGCTGTTCACCGAGCTCGTGGATGAGCAGCCATGCCCGGAGGAGATCGTTGTCCATGATCATGTCTGATGTGGTGGTCCCAACAAGGAGAACTCGTTGTCGGTGCGTACTAAACACTGCAAGGCTGTCCTGGGTGTCAGCGGTGGTCTTGGTTAGCGACAGACCTGTACGACGGTGTCGGTGCAGCTGCAAAGGCTCGTGGGAAACCCGCCCAAGCTAGATGCCAAATTGCGTCTGCTCTGATTTCCCCGTCGTCGTCCGCCAGCTTCTGTACAACATCCAACACAAACACTCCCTTTTCGACCTTCCAGTACCGTACTTTTCACGCACTTTGGTCTCTGTCCTCGCGCAGTCCCGGTGGGTCTCATCCGAGCACGTTCCATCGGCAAACCTCTCAATTTTAACCCGTTCCAGTCTCCACTTCGCCTGCTGATCCGACCCTCTCTCGATATCCTCTCTTTCGTCCCTACTTTTCTTTCTATCAGTGCTGCCCGTTTGCCAGCTTTGCATTTGCCCTAATCTCGTCAAAACACCATGTCTTCAGCTTCGACTTCGGGACTCTCTGCTTCCGTGACCCGAATTTTGTCCTTGACGGGCTTCGCCAAGGAGCTCAAGACAAAGGACATACAAGCTGCGTTTTTCGAGTGGGAAGGCATCGGCGGGGGGTTCAAGATCAAGTGGAGAGACGACACCAGCCTGTTGATCGTCTTCCAAGATGCTTCCGTTGGTACGTCGTCATAGACTCCGTCCTCGTGCACACATCTCCTCAGCGACATTTTATATAGCCAAGCGCGCCTATCTCCACACCCTCGCTTTCCCTCCTGCTATTTTGGCAACCAACCCAACCGCATCTATAAAACCATATGATGGTCCTGATGCCCAGAGCGTCATTCAAACAGTAAATGCCCGTGGCCAGCACAACAGCAACCCGTCGCGTGGGCACAACATGCGTGCCACATCCATTTCCGTGTTCCCCAGCCGTAGTGCCAACAACAGTCAGAACGGCAATGTTCTGCGTAATGGAAACGGTCACGTGCTTAATACGACTATTTCTGAACACTCGCCCAAGATCAACGGCCGGGAACCGTCCCCTACGCTTCCCTCGCTTCCTTCTCACCCCTCGTTGAACGATCTTATTAACTCGGCCGTCTCTCACGAGGACCCCGCGATCTTGCACGCAGAGGGACCTCCCAAAATTGGTGACCCAGGGAAGAGAATGCTCGGAGCTGCTCTTGGTGTGAGACACCCTGCGTTGGGACCACGCATTATCAATGGAAATTCGAGCGGGGATCCCAGCCCTGTATCCACGCCGCGTGTTCCACTTGACTCGACTATGCGGGATGTCCAGAGGGCAATGGGCAGTCTTGTCGTTGAATAATGACTCCAAGTTTGTGTCTGCGGTGGCGTACGAGTGTGTGTAATTGATGTTTTTCGTTGTTGATTCGCGTCCCTGTTGAAGTTTAATAGGGGGGCCTTGTCTATATTTTCGGCTTACTCCCGTTTGTTAGCGCTTTCGCATGTTCATGGTCCATTTCACAATTCCTGTCCTTCACTAGTGTCACCCAGGTACCACTGTACATGTATACACTGCCATTCCGAAATCACTCCACCCAGTCAGCTCGGTGGCGATTCAAGTCAGCTCTTCGAGTGATGCAATACCTACCAGTCAGGGCCGCGATGGGGAGGCCATAAATTGAAATGCCAGACCACTCATATTTGAAAAAAAAGGGTTCCATGGCTCCATTTGTCGCCAACGCCTGATGCGGCTATCCGTCAGAGTCGCAACAGCAAGATAATCGCATGTGCCGATCGGTGGTGATACCTAACTGAATGAGCCTTGTTGAAGGCGCATGGCGTGCACGTCCATCTGGACAGGTGGCACGGTGGCAACTTGCTGGCAATCAGCGTATATGAATCAGATGGTCCTCGCCCATCCGCCCACCCATCTCAGCCGGCAAGTGTAGCATCATCCGCTGATTGCTGCGCAGTGGACAGCCAGCTGGATTGATCTCTCGGGCGCAACTTGGGACCTCCTACTGCGAGTAGCTGTTTCCGAGCACCACAATGCCGTCTTCGCAGTCGTTACGGCATTTGATTACAATTTTAATTGTGGGTAGGCTTGCTGTGGGGGGTTTAGTGGCAAAATGGAGCGAGCCGTCGGAGCCTCGTGTCGATGAGAAATCCAGACGATCCCATATCAGACCAAACGAACCGATCACTCACGCGCGTTGATGGCGGCTGTCTGTAGAGTTGTGCACATCTAGACTGTACGTATGTTTCCCCACGGACAGACTCGCACAGGTGGATTTTGGAAACGTCATGGAAGCAGTTCCATAATGGTATCGTACTGGCTCGTCGCCATAGAACGCCGCGTCAGTCAAGGTTTCATGGCGCTGTCATACACGCGGCCTAGGTGCGCCCTTCTTCCACCCACCATCGCAAAACTATTCTATTCTTTTTCCCAATTCACAAGTCATTCCCCTTGCGGCACCGCCCCCGTTCTTGCTTCATCCAGGCCACTGATTTACCGGATATGCACATGACGTGCGAGCACGGCGCTGAAAGTTTCGACTCAGAACTGTCAGCCCTGTCCATTCTTGACCATGCGTGGCAAGATGCGTGGTATACTTGGTGTAGTTAAAACGCGTTTCATAAGCCCCTCCCACCCCCATTGTTCTGCTGACCTTGTCACCTTCGGATCCATCGCCGCCATTTGATAAATGGAAGCCAAGCGCAGCCCTAGGGTGCACTTTCGAGGAGTCCGATCAATTGTCAACGTCACAGATACACAGGTACTTATAAATGCACAGTATCATTCAATCCGAAGCGTCCCTGATACCCCATCTCCTCTCCTTAACCATCGGTTAGTTGGCTTCCCTCGGGCCACCCGATTCGGAACTTTATGATTTCCACTGGCTATTACCCTTATCCCGTGAACGATAAATCATCCGCGCGGCGGGTGGCCTTACTGCCGCACATATATTCCCCATCCGAGTCACATAGCCCCCCAAGACACGCCATGTACCCTCACCTTTACGCCTCTGGATGCCCCTCCCCCAGTTACATCTACTCCTACGAGCACGATTACTCAAAGGACAGCTGGGCGAGCGCTACCCCCAACTCTTGGACGACATTTTATCCTTTCCCTCCCCGATCATCCTCACTTCCTGAAACCGCCGTCAATCCAAAAGTGACCATTCTTCCATCCCAGCCCATTCTCGTATCCGACATTGACACACCGTCTTCCATTTCATCCCATTCTGTCCTGTCCCCGCTGTCCCCGTTCCCGCCACAGGATGCATGCGAGACAGATCTTCAAACCATGGAATTGGAGGGACTCGAATGTGAGGACGAAGAGGATTACATCGACTCTGACTTCGTGGATGAGATGGAAGTGATAGACGAGGTGCATTCGCCGCTGTATGGTACGTCGGCGCCACTCGTCATCAAGTCCACTTCGGCCCTGGAAGGCGCGTTAGGCGACGCGCCGTTATCATTGTCCTATGACGGTAGCACTGGGGGGTTCAGTCTAGCCGACAGAAGGCTGTCTGCCTCTGTCCCGGGTTACGCGAGCGCACCGCACCGGTCCACCGCTGCTTCTCACCAACGATGGCCTGAGAAGGCGCATTCTCCTCTGACGTCTTCTCCGCACGTTCCTGATACCTCGCAACACACGTATACCCAGCGCAACTACGCATCATCGTCGACATCTCTGCTCGCACCAGCATCGCCATCACTGTACAATCACATATCCTCCTCCTCGCTTGGCGGCGCATTCACGTCCTCTACACCATTGTCATTGCACGCATCCAATCTCCTGCCTATCCTGCAACCCCAGCCTATCCGTCCCATACCGCCAATACCTCTAGCTGACCTTGCGTCCAGCGCCAACGAATGCTGCGCGCCAGTACCGCCACCCGCACTGTCACCCTTGCCGCTCCTCTGTCAGCCCGTGTCGGACGCAGTGCGGTATCAGCTCAAGGAAGCGCCCGCGAAGAGGAGCGGCGCCCTTAATGACGATGATATCTGCCACTACGACCAAGGGAACACGTCCGAAGCGATGTGTGAAGATCTCATCGCTACGCCTGAAAATGACCGATTCGCACCACAAGGGGTGACGTTCTGTCAAGATCATCCGTCGGCCGGTGGAATTCTATGTTCCATGGGGGAAAAGATGTACTCCTGTGGGTGCATAGCTTTGCCGATTCGGTGGCAGTGATCCTCCTTGCCACGAGGACTTTTTCTTTCTTTCCTTCTTTTTTTGCGCATGTTTGCTTTCGTCGTTTTCCTGTAACGAATAGTCATTTTTCTCGAGGCATCATAATCAATACATCATATGTAAACCAGCGCAATTAACGAGTCCCATAGTCTATGATAGAGCATCATGCACCTTGTATTTTGATTCTCATTCGCATAACGCCTTCGACTTGACTAGACCTGATGGACTTACCTCCGGTTTTATGATTTATCGAGCGCATAAGTAGTTGCAAAACAAGAAAGGGTACATGACAGTAATTTAAGTATTACGTGATGCACAGACAAAGGAAAGAACAGGGTCGTTCATCTGATGGAAAAGAGAAGGAATAAAGATGCTGTATCATAAAGAGCGCCCGAGCTGTCAACGATGCCAACGCGTATCGTGATTACTTATCAAAGGTTCGGGTTGATTCGGGCCCTTTGAGTGCCACATGCAAAGTAACTGGGAACTTGCTGTCAAATATCACCTGCGGCAGATGGCGTTCGTCTCCTTGCATCACGAGATGCAACCGGCCTAGTCCAAATCCTGTCCAGATCACGTATAGGTTTGCGTGGGCTGCCAGACGGAAGGCGGGCCCGCGCATTATTAGACATATTGCGAGCTCTGCGACGTGTGCTATTCAGGGCGACGTGCTGCCCTGTATGTAGAACATGTTCCGGCCACCCAGGATGATCGTCTGTCCCAGCAACAGACGTCTGGATTTCTTGTGGCCCTGGGAAGCCCGAAAGTCCGTGGATCTGGGCATGGCCAATTGGACGAGTTTCGGTGATTGATGTGGATGAGACTGGATGGATGGGTAAACCTGGGCTAGATACAGCCGGAAATAGTAGTTGATATCCCGCGCTGTATTGATTGTCGAGGCCTCGTGCTTGTGCGGCCATTCCGGCGACTTCTCGCGCACGGACGACGGGCGAATCCGTGATGTAATCGCCGTCGTTCAGGTTGTCCTCCGGCACCGGAAACAATTCGTCCAGTGTTTGTATCCAACAAGAAATAGATCTCTGCCTAAATTGTTTATCGGACGTCCCATCGATGTCGTGATGTTTTATCACATTCGTGTTTCGATGGCTGGAATGGAGTCGCGGCGAGCCATTTATACCGTCACGTTTTAGGAACCTAGTCTCAGATAGCCAGTGTCTAAATTCGTTCGTTCCTAAAGAGGGCTTCCGATCCAATAAAGTACTCGCTCTAGCGGGTTGCTGGGAGTTAGGGTAGTGGCCAGATAAAAGTCCCTCAAAATAGAGTTTCGCGCGCGCTTCCATGTGCTTTCTATAGGTGCCTTGACATTCCTGGACGCCGTGAGCAGGTCCAAGACTGGAAGACAGAGTTTCGTAGATCACGTGTCTTTCTTCCCGGGTGAGAGGTTTCGCGTGAGGGAGAAGTAGTCCCTTGCTACTTGCAGAGCACGGTGACGTTTCGTTCCACGAAAGTAATCGGTCTTCCGTGAGAGTCAGCTTGGCAGGATATTCGGCAAGTTCTTGCATTCTCTCGAACACTAATTTATGCCGGTATGCGTACGCGATATCCCCGAGGGCGCGTGCCGCTGAGAACGATTCGTCCAGGGGATTTGCGACCAAGTTAAATGTGCGGTTGTCATCCTCTTCCACGGCGGACAGAGCCTGCGGAAGAAGCGGGTTCATGGCAACATAGATAGGCTTTGGAACCGGAGAATGTTCGGAAACAGGGGCGGTGTCCGTGGCAAGGTCCGTGGACTCGTTCGATCCGCTGGTTTCGCAGGCAGTAGGGACGACCTTGGGATCCACCGGCAAATTCTTTTTTGGACGACCGGGTTTCGCTTTCGTGACACCACGGGATTTAAAAAGCTTTCTTTCTGCGGCTACAGGAAGCGAAGCGTGTGAGCGAACACTTTTGATCGGTGCTTGTCGCAAAGGGCGAAGATTAGGCTGATGAGCGCACGTAAGATACGATGGCCTCGCGTAAAAATAGACGATTACCAATGAGGCTGGAAAGTCCTTCGCTGCCACTGGATTACCATGCTTATCTTCCTTCACCACGCGCAATCCTCTGCTGTGAAAGTAATCGTAAACGTGTCTCCTGTCAATGTTATACCGCTCTTGGAGCTCTTTTCGAACAGCAAACGATGGCATTTCTGTGTTTCCGGGTGTGATGAGAGCATCCAGGTCTCGGACCAGGTCGGGTCCGAGGCGCAACGCCAGGCTCTCAGGGTTGACCCTGCGACGTTGATGCACAACATTGTTGGCATTTGTAGCAGGAAGTAAGCAATCGCTGTCATCGGTGCGGCCTCCGGTAGTGCCTGAAGCAGGTACTTCGGCTACCATGGTGCTGTTGTTGAGAGCGTCGTGTACGGGGGATTCGCTAATTCGTCTGTACATGTTGGCAGGGACAGTTGGCACGAGTCAACGAAACAATAATGTGCTGCTCCGAACATTGTTTAAATGTCTGGCGGGCAACCACTCATTGGAATGCTGCTTAAACTCAGACCTGTGACATCCTCAAGCATGCTTGTGTCACACCCTTGTGTGCCAACTAAGAAACACTAGAAATACAGACTTGCAGCGAACACGACTAGTACGAATAGCGTCGGTTAACAGGAACCGGACCGATGTGGAAGCGAACGTACTGTCTCGTTTGATTTTAATCTGTGCATCCTCCATCTTCTTAAATAATTCGGTGTCGCCAATCACTCTTGCGGCATCGCGGACCTCTCGACAGGTCTCATCCAAACGAGTGATGACCCT
>JBBPKE010000116.1:0-14896 GCA_038089095.1 Tylopilus orsonianus | reverse complement strand
TGAAAAACAATAAAATCACTTCGCAAGCCACTCGTCCTTTGAGCTGAACAGTCTGATTTTCGTCTACAAAGTTAAGCTCTTTGAGAACTTGGATCCTTTGCTCGTATTCTGGGACAAGCTCCAGGTTCTGTTCCGATATTGCTTCCTTTAACGTAGCAATATTTGATCGTAAAACCCTATTTCTGTGGAGCTGTATGTACTATTGGTTTTTTGGTCAATGGTCCAAACGGAGACAGAATGAACCGCCCGGATTCACATGATTATCAAAGTCCTCGCAGTGAGTGCACTCGAGCGTCTGAAGGGTCTTGTGAACGTCGTTTCTCGCGCGGAGAGTCTCCTGAAACTCAAGAGTGCGCATACGGCTCCAGTCTGTCTCCAGTAGCCTGGTGGTTGCAACCCAATCCGTGACAACAGTCTCCAGAGCCGATAATCCCTCAAGGATAGCAGACTTTCTATGGTTATCAACAATAGCAGAAGCGTCCACCTGCGTACCAAGCTCTGAATGTTCTTCCAAGATCGACTAGCGGGCGAGAACTTACCTTCATGGTCCTGTTTGTAACAAACGAGACACTGCTCAGGCCAACGCTTGTAACCTCATACGTGGTCTGCTGGGGCTTCAGTAGCGAGGGATCGGGGGGCCATTTTGGAGAGACTGCAACTTCATCAACATCTGTGTCAAGAGATTGGTGCCCGGATCAACTACAAAAAAAAACCGGATAAACGTACCCTGCTTTCCGCTCTTCACTGTATGATCTACAAGGGCAAGAACAAAATATTTTCGTTCACTCCCGGGTTCCCGAAGATCGGATTTTAGCAACACTGCTGCGTAAAAAGGGTAGAAGTGCTGGAAAGGCCGATCATCTTTATGCCCGTTTCTCTGTCGAGAAAATTATACTTACCGAGTTCCTTAAGACGACTACCCGACCAGTTGAAAGGACGTTCTGATTGGAGGCACCACTAGCGGCCATCGAAAACAGGCGTTTATTACAGTTAACTACCATATACTGGGCGTCATAATAGTGCCCGATGTCACTCAAGCAAGTGTTGCACTGGAGTTCTGGCATGGACAGGAGGTTCCTCTCGTGCTGCGGGAATTTCAGTATTCACTTCGACGAGAAATCTTGCTACTCACGTCCGCGACTGCTTTCTGTTGATCCGGTAGCAGCCGTTGGGAAGCGTTCTCTGAAAAACTGCGTTTGATCATCTCCTCGACTCGGAGAGCCTCTACCCGTAATAGATTGAGAATCATATTGTAGGTAAGGCGGAATTGCGATTGAAGCTTTGCCGGAGTTCCGAGAATCATGCCAGTCAACATTGCTTGCTACAACGGTATAGTCAACACCTGACAAGTAAATGATTCAAAGTTACTCATACGTCGGGTAATTCATTCCCTGCAACAATGACAACGGTGCCAGTGGTGTCTAAACCACGACGCCCAGCGCGACCGGCCATTTGTGTATACTCCCCGGGCAATATATCCCTGAGAGAGCGACCATCGTGTTTCCGGATACTTGAGAAGACTACGCATCTAGCAGGCATGTTGACACCCTGCGATCATCTGTCCCGTCAAACATCGCAGAAATGCTGAGGTCGCTCCTTACCATGGCAAACGTTTCAGTCGCAAACAAGATCTTCACCAGTCCTCGAGCAAATAATATTTCGACTACCTATCACAGATGGATCAGGGGTCGTTGCGCGCTGTGCTTGATTGCTTACTTCTTTGACGATTGGTAACAACCCTCCGTGATGCACCCCAATACCGCGAGATAGGAGGTCGCGCATTTTGCTGATCTGTGGTAGCTTCTTGTCGGATCCTAAAAAGGAGTTTGAATACCGGAAACTAACATATTACACAAAGCTAACCCTTGAGGCGGGATAATGCCTTTTGCATTGCAACGTGGACCTCACTCTTCTCAGTGGAGTTGCAGAGATCGGCGTTTGTCAAAGTGGCCGCGTTTTCTTCACATTTCTTTTTTGAAAATGTGAAGACGACAACCGGCAGAAGACCTTTTTTTTGCAAGTGGCCGAGGAGATGGACGTACAGGTTTCTGTCAGCACCGGTATGAATCGTGCGGGCAAGCCCGCCACCTCGGCCTCGCGGTGCAGATCCGTTAGGAGTGCCTCGCGGACCACCGCGCGCAGGGGGAGCCCCCCGCTGCCCTCGTGGCGCTGCGCCACGTGCACCAACCCTCTGCAGCGGAGGTAAACCAGCCGCTTCCCGTTCCTTATCCTGCTTCCTTTTCAGTGCCTCACCAGCATCCTTGTATCTGGGAACAATCGTGAAGAACACGCTGTATATCATGAAATGAAGCTTACCCCTCGGAAATCCATCTTCGTTGCGCATTCACGATCTTGAACATATCCCTACCAGCATACAGGTAATGTTCCAGAGGTACTGGGCGCTGTGCCGTTGAAATGACGTAGATGTCCTTCTTTTTGGTACGCCTACAGCCTGTGAGGCCAGTTCGCAGTAGAAAACGCATGGGAACATACCCAACCCAGTCAGCGAATTCCTTGGTGTTCGGGACTGTCGCGGACAAGAGAATGATACTAATATGATCAGGCAACATGATAATGACTTCTTCCCACACAACTCCACGCTGAGAGATCCACATCGATAAATAAGAAACCACTCCAACGGGAATGAGATGCATCACCTCCGCGTCATTTACATAATGTACTTCGTCGAATATGACAAACTCCACGTCGCGGATGAGATCTGCACCTTTATAAAGCATGCTGCGTAGAATTTCCGTTGTCATGACTAGACAGCTTGCTTCTGGATTGATCTGTACATCTCCGGTCAAGATTCCAACCGAAGAAGAGGAGAATGTTTGCTTGAAGTCGCGGAACTTCTGATTAGAAAGCGCTTTTATAGGCGACGTGTAGATGGCTCTATGACACTCGGCTCGTAGGCGGAAATGTAAAACGCGTTGTTCAGGCATACCTAGTCATGTGCTTCTCCGCAAGAGCGATTGCATACTCCGCAACCACCGTTTTCCCGGCGGATGTATGCGCAGCGACGAAGACAGAGTCACCCAACTCCAAATGATACACTGCTTCTTTCTGGAAAGTGTCCAGTTCGAAAGGATACTTGGGGAACACCGTTCCGTCACTGGTGCGAACCTTGCAAGCTCTCCGGAACCCACCTTGTGCGCCATCTGTGGAACAAGTTCATGGAAGTTGGTCATTGGTTTGTTAATATCTACGACATGGGCCCAGTCTCGCTTAATAGTTTTGGCACGGTGACTGCGACGCGTAGGTCGTAAATGTGATCTCTGATTCTGCACGTAAGAAACAATTCCAGATATTTGCGTAATGAAGCCTTACGGTGGTCGGTAGGAGTTCGTCCACTTCAATTATGGGGCCGCCATTACGTAGCTCAGTGTCAGTTTCCTGTTCAGCCGGACGACTCTCCTGGTCCTAAGGATTTCCTTGGTTAGGCAGATATCCACCAAAACTTATCACCGGATTAGTACCAATTCTCCTGTCGCGGACCGGAGAGACTCCTCGAGGGTAATAAGGTCCTCATCTTCGGTGTCTTCACCTGCAAGCCTAAGGCCCCTCGCAAAGCCTGGGGGAATGGTCCTCAAACCTTTCACCAATTCTTCTGAGACGCCGGCTTGAATAGAAGAAAGCAATACGTCATCAAGGCCTCCCGGTTGAAATGGCACGTAACCCGACTTTCCCCTCACAAAGGCCTCGACAGCTCCTGGGGCACGGTCCATCGAAGTCGATGTCAAGGCTGTTGCAATACGAGGATTTGGCATCTGGGCATATCAGGTCCCAAAAACAAGTGAGCAGATCGATCTACGCACCTCTGTATAGCCCGTTACACGACCACTTAGCCCCGCACGAACAAGGCTCAAGCTTGTGGGCGGCGGTGCAGGTTCGAATGAAAGCAAAGAAGGTATGTGAGGCTCAGGTTTCCAGTGGCTGCACAGAGAAGAATGAGTTCAGTGAAATCGGTGCAAGAAATATGTACATTTGATACGTGGTTAGCCAGTGGTCTGGCAGAGTGTCCGGTGGAGACAATAGCTTTGTATCGATTTCCTGGTGGACCTGTTCGCGAGATGGGATGGTCCCAAGCCCGATTGCTTCCAACAATCCTTCCGCATCTTCGGGTGTGGGACTAAGTATTTGTTGGATGATTGAACCTAGTTCGTTGGGATCCGCCATGATCCCGATGTATGATCAAGGGCAGATCCGTGGCTGTGTCGCCCCTGCATGAATAAACTACAACACTACGAAAACGACTGAAGTAGCTAATTCAGATCCACTGCGCAAAGTTCCATGTATGATCTAACTCTGAGTCAAAGTAGCCATTGCAAAACATCCTCATAGCCGGAAAAGTTCAGGCTTCATGTTCTGTTCGCCAGCATCAGTAGTTTCTCTTCCACACCAGGAATGAGACGTACGAGTTTGCACAGCCGAGCTAGAAGGCCACCAAGCTGAATAATGGTCCCGACACCTTCAAGTATTCGCATGTGTGTAAATCCGATTTCCTGAAGCAAATGAGCGTCAGGAACAAACCCCACGGGAAACATTTCATACTTTGATGTACTCCAGTTTGGTATATTCTGGTAGTCTGACAAAGGAATCAACCATAATTCTAACGGGCATTCGTTGGACGTACTCGTCAAAGGTCTTTGTCACTCTGAAGATCGTGACGACAATGTCTACTGCGCTATACCCTTGTTCCCAGAGCTCGTTTAATTTTTCCATCGCACCGTCAATATCACTCTTGATGCACGCGCGAATGATACTTTGTACTATCACTGGGTGTGGTTGGTCACAAACTTTGAACACGTTCTCTCCAGACACGAATCCAAAGCCAGAGTACGTGGACTGCAAGTTGTTGATGGCTTGTCGCATATCGCCCTCGCTCGTGAAGATGAGTGCAGTCAGACCATCATCATTGTATTCCACCTGTGGACATAACGGTAAGTACAGACTCGCAATGAAACACAGGGGAGCACGTCACTGTTTCCATCTCGCATATCTCGAGGACGCGCTTCAATATTTCAGTATCCTTCAACTTGGCATAGCGTAGGATGGCGCAGCGACTCTGTATAGGCTCTATAATTTTGCTGGACATGTTGCAGGCTAGACAGAAGCGTGTAGTGTTGGAATATATCTCCATTGTTCTACGGAGCGCTTGTTGAGCGCCAGCTGTCATGCTAGAACTGGGGTCAGAATCATCTTCTGACAGTCATTGCACTGACCTATCAGCCTCGTCCAGGATGATTATTTTGTGCCTTCCAGGTGGGAGAGTTACTTTCTTCTGCGCGAATGCTTTTATTTTGTTCCGTACAACATCAATACCTCTATCGAACAGTGTGAAGCAAGGCATGCAACAAGCAATGAAATGCGAACCGTTCATCAGATGCATTCAACTCTAATACGCCTTCTTTGTAGGCGTCTCCGAGCAACTGATGTGCGAGACAGTGGATGCTTGTCGTCTTGCCAATACCAGGGAGGCCCTACGAGCGGAGCATTACGACACATGCTTCGTGTAAAAGGCAAGCAAGAACCAACAGAGATAATGATGTGCGGGCAGTTTCCGTCTCTTGCGATCACTTTCAAGCGCTCGATCGTCTCTGCATTGCCGACGACATCGTCCAACGTTTGCGGCCTGTACTTTTCGACCCTGGGCAAGGGCCTCAGTGGTTTCTCTCCAGAAGTGTAGAGGCGCTGACCAAGGCAGTTCGTACGCAGAAGTGGTCGTACCGTTTGCCGGGGCCTTGCCTTTTGCTGAAGCCGAGGCCATGGCGCTGTAATGAAGGGCTTCAAGGACGCGACGCGTGACTCTTCTATCTGTGACCGCTGTGACACTGCGCGTTTTGGGTGCCGACTGCTGCATGACTTCGATACTGGGTCGCGTCCGCCAGCGTCGCGTCCAGTCCAGCTCAGTGCTCAGCTCAGGTATATAACCTTGTCTCTTTCTTCTCTGCACGTTTAATCTGTTTAATAGTTACTACGACCAAGAGACGTGCTTCCAAGAACGCCCCGATTGTGCACAGCGCCGGTCTTCCGAAACCCCGGCTCGACTATCGCGATATCTCCGAGTCTATCATATACAAGTCGCACAACGCCTTCAATCGAAAGTTTCCTTTGCCAGTTGGTGTGTTTCAGTCTATCACCCACTCCTATGCAGAACAAAAGGAACTTGCTGGCCAACTCGACTTCAAGCGGCACGCCCAATCCCTTCTAGGCGATCGCATCCGCACGATCAAAGTCCCGACTGAGAAACAGGCCATCCTTGGCGAAGCGAAAGCGCTGAAAGCCGAGATTGTTTCGCTCGAGGAGAAATTAGCCGGCATAGAGGAAAAGCTCTTGGGACTCGCACTGCATTTGCCCAATGACACACACCCGGACGCACCCATTGGCCCTGAAGACGCCGCCGTTGTACTATC
Organism: Tylopilus orsonianus; assembly: GCA_038089095.1. Taxonomy (NCBI): domain Eukaryota; kingdom Fungi; phylum Basidiomycota; class Agaricomycetes; order Boletales; family Boletaceae; genus Tylopilus; species Tylopilus orsonianus. The sequence goes on along the minus strand of JBBPKE010000116.1, from coordinate 8,480 downwards.
TACTCATGGACCTTCTGTTATGCCGACTGATCCGGAGCGCGATCACATCACTATCGGGCGCGCACTGGGATTATTCGATTTTGGGGCAGCGGCAGTCGTGACAGGGTCCTCGTGGTACTATCTGCTCAAAGAAGCCGCTTTGCTCGAAAACGCTCTCACGAACTATGCTATATCCACTGCCATGAAACATGGTTTTCAGTTCACAATGACCCCAGATGTCGTTCGCGAAGACATAGCCCTACGTTGTGGATTTCAGCCTAGAGACCATAATTCCGACCACCCTGCTTCTCAAATATACCACATCGCGGAATCGTCCCCTGAGCTCGTACTCTCAGGTACAGCCGAGATCCCCCTCGCTGGAATGTTCGCAAACAAAATTTTTGCCGAAAATATGTTGCCCGTAAAGGTGGTCGGGCTCGGGCGTTCGTTCAGAGCCGAGGCTGGTTCTCGTGGTACCGACACCCGTGGCCTATATCGCGTCCACCAATTCTCCAAGGTCGAGCTCTTTGTCGCATGCGAAGAGGACTCGAGCGCACAGTACCTAGAAGAAATCCGAAAAATTCAGACCGAGATTTTCGAGGGGCTAAACTTCCCGTTCCGGTGAGATTGCCGATCGCAACCTAGGCTACGCTGATCTTCGATTCTCATGTATCCTTCTTCTCAGTGTGTTAGACATGCCTACGGAGGAACTCGGTGCAAGCGCGTACAGAAAGTATGACATGGAAGCATGGATGCCTGGGAGGGGCGCCTGGGGCGAAATATCTTCCGCTTCGAATTGTACCGACTATCAAGCACGACGTCTTCACATTCGGTATCGACAGCGTGCCGCATCATCCAGTCAGGCGCACACACCTATCCCTTTTGCGCACACCCTCAATGGCACGGCCGCGGCTATCCCACGATTGATCATCGCCCTGTTAGAGAATGGCGTACGGTTCGATGAAAGAGGAAAACCATCAGGCCTTGATCTCCCGGTGATGCTCAGACCATTCTGGCTGGGAACCTCGGACGTTATTAGATGGGTCTAGTCAACCCGTACGTTTGTGATGTGTGACGACGCCGAGCGTACATCAATTACAAATTCACTTTGGTCGCGGGTTAGTGGTAACGTGTTTGGCAACTCGCGACTCACGACGGTACTCCATATCATTCAATATACTATGTTTCGAGAACGCTGACACGTCTCCGAAATTTTGGGGTTTGCCAGGATAAACCTCATAGATGTCCTTGCTGGCGCTGTATAGCATGCCAGGACGTTCTGTTATGGAACTCGCCCACGACACCATGGAACAGCCTTTTGGCTGAGTGACGTTGCTCTACACAGCTTCTGTGAATGATAGTCAGAGGGAAACGCCAACCTTGCTGTGAAGGGCATGGCAACGATTTCTGCAGACTGTTTGCTGGCCACGAGGGCTGTGTCAATCAAATCCGATTAGACCGGAAGAGATAGGGATACAGCTTGAAACACGAGTCTGGAGTCCAAGTTTCAACAACATCAAGCTGCCTTTCCATCTGTTTCAAAGTACCTAAACATGTAGTGGGTGACCGTGGTCCATACGCCATCTCTCGGATCTACAAGAAAAGGGTAGTGACACATCGAACAAAGAACGAAACAAAGCGAAAGGGGTAGAGGTACAGAGTAGGTAATATTAGGGATATCAATGCTACATCCAGAATACTTCTGTAGAAGCAACCAAAAGACAAGGGGCCTGGGTCATGACTCCCTAAATCAATGGCCAAAGAATCTGAAGATCAAATACAGCAAGGAGCCAAGGAAACGAACTGCGGAAAGCCCAGCTCTGCGGAGAGCAACACAGACAGCGTTAGCGCTGCGGGCTGACAGCTTGATAGAGAACTCACAGAGCAAAGAAAAGGAAACTAAGATACGGATTGAAATTGGACGATTGTGTTTTCTCGACATGCTGATTTACCCAGTTCAGAAAAGCAGAGGATGTGAAGATCAGGATCATGACCCTAATTACTCGTGGATTAGAGGTGATGCTTTTTTTTTTTTTTTTTCAAAGAAAATAAAAATAATACTTGCATGTTGGTGGCTACCCATGTGAGAACGACGTTCGTACGACTGCTGCGATCATGATCGGACTGCTTGGTTGCCGCATCACGATGTTCCTTGACTTCTGGTGGCTTGACTTTCAGTGCAGCACGAGACGCAGCCCACAACTGATCAACGTCTTCACGGGCAGTAGGAATTTCGACTTCCATCATCTCTTTGCCACCATCGCCTTTGACCTTTTTCGCACCGCCCAGATCCTTTGCGGCAGTGTTGTCACCCTTGGTACCCCTGCACAGCGTAAGCTTCCCATTTGGAACTAAAAAAAAAAAAAGAAATCCGTACCAACTGACGTCGTGCAAATTGCACATTGCATACATCACTAATGAACAAGTTGAAGCGTTTTTACTCTGATGATCATGGTCAGTTTGGGAACGACTCACTCAGAATGTTCACATCTTTGTATTTTGATTAGTATTCCGAGTTCCACAACGATTGGAAATAAACTTACAGCTTGGGAGGAGGAACATATACTGGATGAATGAAGTAAACATGTGCCATGGCTCAAGGTGCATGAATGAGGAGACAAAGTAGAGACCATATGTTGCCGCTAAAGAAATTACAATCTCCCGGAACGCTTGATTAGTAGCTACCAAGCTGTTTGACGTTAGCAAGGGCCGTTGAGCTGAGAAGTGGCTTGTACATACTTGCCAACTGTTTTCCATTCGGCGACAGTGTGAGGGAGGGCGAGGTAAACTGTATAACCAGCACACCACAAAGTGATGACATTGCACAAGCCAAAGAGAACCATGGCAAGTGCATAGATCCATTTTGATCCCTGCACAGACACATCTTGGCTGATTGCCACCACGAATTCATGATAAACCCACCTGAGGCCGATTTCCCAGAGAACACACTGTGGTGACAAAGAGGAGGGCAATATATAACTTGGAGGTGTGTTAAAATCCTCGATTCACACTCAGGACGTCAGATAGCCGACCTTCAGAAACACTTCAAAGATAATTTGCCCGACCCCCGAGCTAAGGAAATTGAAAGCATTATTCTGACCTGGCGCTGTCGCAGACGAAACCAACTGATCGCCGTTCAGCGTCCGACGGAAAAGAAAAATATTGTATTCAAACACTCACGAAGAAAAAGGCAAGGTAAAAATTGGCAAGAGAGGTCCAAGTGAACAGGAGTTGGACAGCATTGTAGATAAACTCGATCTGGGTGACGAAGTGTTGTCCGTTGAATTCCATCAGAATTGGGTTATGACAAGTTCAGATACCTGCAAAACAAGCATCCGTATGGGGTTCTGCCCTGACGTCCAAATCTTGTAGAAGAATATTGTCGAGTGAATGGATGCAAAGAGGGATCCGTTCAACCATCTACGGCGTTGCGAGATGAATTCAGGGACCTAACAAACGGTCAGGGAGCGATGGTATTTATAATGGTCCAACCAACCGTAGTGGGCACATCAGTAGACGCTTTGGCACTCTTCACATATTTCAAGCTGTAGAATCTAAGTTTACAAGCAGGATTTCATTCGGGTGAACTCACACCCATCCTTCATGCTTCTTTGTTACAATTTCAAAGCACAAAATGCGATCTTCCGCAAGATACATGTTACGTTCTGACTGGTGTGTTAATGGTTGCCAAGGAAAGAACTACCAAAAATAGACTGACCGAAAAGTCCAGCACTGCTAGCTCCACCGTGCATTGTCTCGCCCTTGAAGTACGACGCGAGTGGGCCCTTACCATCCGGACCGTTCAGAAGCGCCTTGTATCTATATGCACTGAAAGCACCAGGCAGCACACTGATGTACCCAAAGACACTCTGCCACGAGTTATAGTCAGCTAGGCGTATATGGTAAGCTATTATCATACTTCAAGCGGTTTGTCGAGTATGTTGGACATCTTATACTAAAGGTACTTGTTAGGCGAGAGGGCAAGGCAAGAAGAAGGTGCCCTACCTCAAAGTTCTGGGAGGCTGCCAGAGGACTGGTGAGTAAAAGAGAGCAACCTCGACCAGTGTCAACACAGATTCTGGGAGTGAGACTCCGTTCATCATACGTCCGGTATTCAATGAAATCACGTACTCGCCGCACGCTCCTCCAACACCCGAATGCGTGTCAAAGCCTGCAAGGCGGTCAGAGAGATAAGGGGTAGTGAGCGCTGCTCACATTTCCAGAGGTCGTAGATTGAGGTGCCAGTGGGCTTTGTTCCGACATCCAAGAGTATGCACACTAGTAAACCATTTTCTCATAGGTTCAAGCTGCCACGCTGGGATGATCTCGACGCACCGTTGGGTCTGATCAGGGGACCAAAACCGTTGAAAAACCACCGGTGACTATTCAGCTTTTTCTTGTTCTGTTCCTTCAAACAAAACAGAATCTGGACTGGGCAGGCACCGGACGCAACCTCGCCAGTCTCTGACACGACAACATTTGTAGTGTATCTGAGACAGTGAGTGTTCCCATCCTGTGACAAGGTGGCCGGTCAAACTCACTCGAAGATGTGTGCCGTCACGTCTTTGCCGGCTACAGAGTCCTTGGCAATACCCTCTTGGTAACAACCCATCTGGCCCGGCCGTTAGTCAAGCGAGGGCTGAGCCAGGTGCGCGAACACTATACCAGTGTGAGAACTTGGAGGGTGCGCTTGTTGATCTTGCTGCGTCCGTCAGAGACAATACAAACAACTACCTTCTTCCAGCCATCGGATCCCCAGGTTTTGGAACGGGATCTGCTGCAGAGGTGGGCAATGTTCTTGATGACTCTGCAGGCAGGTGAGAAACGGTATTACTGAGCGAAGGAGAGGGCATACGCATTCATGGTCTTGACGAAAAGGAGTTCGTCTTCGTTGTACATGGTCATGACGATGAAGAGTTCGGTATGGCGACCATACAGATAAGGGCGAAGAGAGTATTTTTTGCGCATGAAATCGTCCGGATCGCAGGTAGCGGCGGTGTATCTCATCTTTGTCATTTCCTCGACGTCGGACATTCCTTTCGGAACAATGTGACTCGGCACGTGCACGTCGAGGACCAGATTGCCATTCTGAAGCTCGACTTGGCGGACAGAGCGACGCTTCATGAGCTTTTCCCGCGCGACGGAGTAGCCAATGCTCATCTCCCTAACCATGGGAGCGGACTGCATGGGAGGGTAGTTTGGTGGGTAGGCAGGGTACCCCACAGGGGGTGCCTGGTAGTGAAGGTTGGGGCGGCTCTGGTTGTACTCGGGGTTGAGATGGACCTGGGAGCCATGGTAGGTGCTGTGGAGGGACTGGGCGGACTTTGTCTCCCACTCGGTGTCGTAGTCGCTGTACTGGGTGTGGTTGATGGGTGCGGGGGGGTAGTCGGGGACGATGGCGTGCTGGGGCGCCTGGCCGTTGGAATGGTAAGGATCGTGGTGCCTGGGGTAGGCCATGGAAGGAGCAACGAGAGACGGTGAGAGACAAGAACGAGTCGCGTCACACACATACGGCTGTCGATTATCGGCCAATTCAAACTCCGCCTCTTCCGGCAATGCCCCTTTGTTCCCACGGTGCCGCAGTGTTGTTGTTCTCCCAAAGTCCTTTCTTTCTTCCCCGCCCGTCCTCCCCTTAAAGCGCCTCTCCCCAGCCTCGCTTTCATCCCTCGCACCCACTTTCCTTGCACGGTGAGTATCCCCATCCCCTCTCGCCTCCCCAGCTTCCCTCGTCCTCGGCGCTTGAGGACACCACGTTTTCCGGGCTCGAGGCCAGCCCCGGCCCCCGCCTCGATGACTGCCATCAGCACCCTCGACCAGTGTTTTCTTTCTGTCTGAATCAATCCCTTTGTCCCCCGCTGCCTCGTTGGGATGTCAGCCACCCCACTAGCCACGTTGCTTTCGCACCACTTCCTCCTTTTATCACCGCCACTTCTCGTCTCTGTCCCCGTTCTGACCTTCGTTCCTCTAGCATCCACACATGGCAGAAACCCCCGCGCATAGACTTGACCTCCGTGTCGGTGGCAAGTACCGACTCGGCAAAAAGATCGGTTCCGGCTCCTTTGGTGCGTAGCCGCCCTTTGGCCACCCGCATTCCTTTGACCGCCATGTAGGCGACATCTATCTTGGCATCAACATCATCTCCGGCGAGGAGGTCGCCATCAAGCTCGAGTCAGTCAAGGCCAAGCACCCCCAGCTCGAATACGAGTCCAAGGTGTACAAGACCCTCGCTGGCGGTGTCGGCGTGCCTTTCGTCAGGTGGTTTGGCACCGAGTGCGATTACAACGCCATGGTTCTCGATCTTCTCGGCCCCTCCCTCGAAGACCTCTTCAACTTCTGCAACCGCAAGTTTAGTCTCAAGACCGTTTTACTCCTTGCTGATCAATTGGTATGCATACTGCCTCTTATGTCGCCCTTTCACTCATCTAAATATGGCAGATCTCTCGCATCGAGTATATTCACTCTCGTAACTTCATCCACCGTGACATCAAGCCGGACAACTTCTTGATGGGCATCGGCAAACGGGGTAACCAAGTTAACGTGATCGACTTTGGCTTGGCCAAGAAATTCCGCGACCCAAAGACCCATCTCCACATCCCCTACAGAGAGAACAAAAACCTGACAGGCACGGCCCGATACACGTCAATCAACACGCACTTGGGAGTCGAACAAGCCCGTCGTGACGACTTGGAGTCTCTCGCTTACGTACTCATGTACTTCCTCCGTGGTGCTCTCCCGTGGCAGGGGCTCAAGGCCGCCACCAAGAAACAGAAATACGATCGCATCATGGAGAAGAAGATGACTACACCTACCGACCTCCTCTGCCGCGGTTTCCCCAATGAATTTGGCATCTTCTTGAACTACACGCGCGCTCTACGTTTCGACGACAAGCCCGACTACTCATACTTGCGCAAGCTTTTCCGTGATCTCTTCGTTCGCGAGGGATTCCAGTATGACTACGTCTTCGATTGGAGTGTCCAGCGCGGTGCCCCTGACGACGGCAGCACCGGTGCTAGCCAAAAGGCTACTGCCGGCAGGCGCAAGGTCGTTCAAGAAGAGGAAGAACATCGCGCTAGTGATAGGATGTAGGTGCCTCACAACATTTCCTTTGTCTCGTGTTTCACGCAGCTGAGATACGTTGGTGCAGGCTCCGTTCGCACACCCGTCAGCAGCAAGCCAATGCCCCTGGTGCGGTAGGGCAGCAACGTGGTGCAACCCGTGGCAGGGAGGGTGATATCTGGTAAACGCGCGTTATTCCCTTGTTTCCTTTATTCAGCGGGGCACGCCCCGAGTGCGACCGAGATTGGGGGCGGAGGGAAGTTGCAGAGGGTGCCCGGTCGCTGTTGGATATCATCACTTCAAAGATGGTCGGTCGCGGAATGCTCCAGTGGGAAGACGGGAGCGGATAGGAAATGGTCTTGGTGCGCCGTGCCGAACGAGGGCTCCTGTCACGTCTGCAAAACGCTCGCAACTCTAGTCAACAACCATTTGCCTTGGTTCCTCCGCCGTTCTGAACCACTTTATTTTGCAGGATAACCAGTTCCCGCACCACCATCGTTGAAGTTATTGCCTCGGATATGTATTGTACGGACGCTTTTTTCTTTTCACGCCGTTCCAACCATCCCAAGTTTGGTCGGCCGCCTAGTTCCCTTTCGCACATGCAGCCATACACCACCACTAGCGCCCAACACCGATTCATACAAATTGATCCTAGTCGGATTCTTTCATGTTCATTACCGTACTCTGACGACAAGATTGGTACATGTTTCTTTTTTCCTTTTTATCGCCAAATGCGCTCTCCCCTTCCTTCCCCATCCATCTTTGTCACACCTTGCTCACATTGCTGTTTATTGTCCTTCCGTCTTCCCCCCACTGGGAGTTCCATCCCTTGGAGGCTTGTTAGATGGAAGAGGGCTTCAAGTTGAAGTGGGTGGAGGGGGCTGGTGTAGGGTGTTGCCTTGGGGTGGTTTATGCATACGAAATTTTACGCCGACGTTGCCCAAGTTTACATAATGTCACATTGGAATGCTGTGCGGAGTGCTGGTGTAGATTTGGTCTAGACGTAGTCAGGTGTGCGCTCAAAACGCGCTGGCCGAGCCTAGATTAATGCCAGCTATTTCTGTCGCATCATGGGGCCCGTATATATGTCACCGCGCGCCTTCTCAGTGGCGACCGTTCTCTGAAACAAAGATGGCCCCGTGGTCCGCCAACTGAGAAAGTGCACCATCTGGGGGGAACGCGTCCCCACATTTCCCGTGCACGTTCGTGAATAGCTCACTACAAAGCGATGATCTCGCTTTAAAGCTGACAGTAGCTGACAGTGCAATGAACGGAAGAATATCTATTTTAGGCATGATGATTGATCGCGAGCGAGCTGATACCGAGTCCTCGTTCAACGTACAGCACAGGACGGCGATGTCACAGGAGACGCCTGTCTCGAGGCGACTCCAGACTGTCCAGCATATCGTTATCGTCTGTTCGGGAAAGGGAGGTGTGGGAAAGTC